>VZSV01000012.1:8550410-8567603 GCA_013398735.1 Nothocercus julius
GGACTTTTAATGACAGCTGAGCTGGAAACCTGAGGTCAAAAGATTACATTTCATGAAATTCATACAATAATTACAAGAGTTTACAGCACTGGAATCCTATCTTCTATCTAAGACAGTAAAAACACAGAAAGGGCAAAAGCATCTGTTTTTTATATTAGGTTCTCGCTTTCTGGAATAAGTCTTGGAGTACATGTAGCCCTGATATTCAACTCGAGTTCAGTTTCCACTGTAGGAAATGAATTCTATTGACTTCAGAAAGAACAGGAGTAAACTCTTATGGACAATACAGTTTTTCATGTAACCATGTCCGGAAAAAAAAAAGAAAGAAAGAAATTCGTACTTTGGGAGTTTGCTAACCCATTTTAAATTTGGGGAACCTAGTGGAATAAAAGAATTTTAATGTCAGATCAAACCAGGCACTCAAGCATGCCTTGATCTAAATACGTTTTAGGACAATAGAAACTTTCCATCGGGAATTGGGTATTGAATCAAGCTGGATAAATCAAAGCCTAGCCATAGATTTAAAATCCAAAAGGACTTTGAAAAACTGGCAGCTTAGAGGAGATCCTGGGTAATAAGTTTAATATACTGCCAGACCAGAATTCAGAGGGCATACGCACAGCATTTTAAGAAAACGTAGCAGTAAGAAGTAAGTTAAACCTAGGTTAAATTACCAAACATTTTTAAAGCTATTTAATATGTAAAAAAATTCTAGATGGATCTTTTGACCAGATTGTTGCTGCAAGAATTGTCCAGCAGCTCTATGCAAGTAATATCTGTAGGTCTCGCTTTAGTCTTTATCGGTCTTTATTCAACCAAAATTGGCTCAGAGCAGGACTTCTCTGAGTTTGGTAATAGATGTATCAAATCAGGACCTGTGAATATCCTACGCAAATGGCATTCATTAATATTGGCCTCTGTTAAAGACACTTTAGGGCTTAACAGTCCTTGTACTGTAATTTTATCTAGTATAAATCTCCCTCATTGAAAATGAAGCTGTTTTACAAGTGATTCAATTCACAGTGGAAATGGAGAACAGTTACTAAGTATCCTCTTATCTTCCTTTTGCATTCTAGAACATTTATCCTATGTCCTGCTCAGTTGTTGTCTTTTCTGAAATCTTTTCTTTTTAAAAAAAATTAATTACATTGCAGTAACTAACAAATACACTCTTCGTACTGCAAACAAGTGGAGCTCTTCGAGAAAGGTAGCACCCGACGTGCTGCCATAAATGCCATCACTGCTAGAGTGCCACAGGGAAAGGAGATAAAACTCAGGGCTGAACACAAGTGCCCTTATCCCTCCAAAGGAATAAGAAGATATTAAACATTGGTGAGGCCTAGGGATGGGAACAAATTACCAGGGAATAGCAACCTCTGTAGTAGTTTGGATGTATCAAGGTCATTATCTGTATGTCTTCACCCTAAGGCAAATACTACATTTTGTCATACAGTTGACATTTGATCCACTTCTGCAAAGCAGAACAAATAGTTAAGTGTTGCACTGTACAGTGTTATTACATATCAGACCATGAGTTTTTATAATTTTCCAGGCCTCCTGGCCTTGAGTACTTGCTGAGTAAAGGGCTGGGAGTTTCAATCAGTATTGTGAATGTTTATTTGGGTCTACAAGTGTTAACTGAGGTTTTGATATGAGTCATGAGAGCTCAGGCTGTGATTCATCCAATTTCTACTGAAAAGTCTCCTCAGCTGAGGATGCTTTGTCAGAAACTCTCATGTGCTTCATTCCTGTCTGTGTGATCTGGTTTATTCCCATAGCACAAGTCTTGAGCTTGGCTTAGCTTGAATGTCTTTCGCAATATTAAGATACAAATTACCTTTTGTCTTAAAGTAGTTCCTCATGTGCTTTTGTTATTGTTTCAGTGTATTCCTGGTCATTTCTTCCTCTAGTTTATCCTTTAGGTTGCTATTCTCCTTTATTTGGTGCTTAGCCATGTCTTATACTCAGAAAAAAATGTTCGCCTGTGACTCATATTCCAGGCAAAATGCCATTCATTCTAATAGAGTGAAGCAGAGTCTATCTTCCTCCTATTGATTTACCCAGTTCTGTTTTTTGTTGAGGTCATTTTCTATACAAGTAGACCTTGCTTACTCCCAACATCTTCTATCTGAGGATGTCATCACACTTTACAGTTTAATAAATTCTAGCTTCACTGTGAAGTGTGTAAATCCTAAGATTTCTTTTCTGCAGAAGAAAAATTTAGACATAGATAATTTAGAAAAATTGTTAATGGCCCTGAACTGGTAAGTGAGCTGTGATCTGAATCAGTATGTGTCATGACTCCTTCCTCTGGGCTTAACTCCTGATTACTTTATACATAAACGGATTTCCTTGGGACATTACACGTGTAAAACTCTTTCTCATTCCCAAAACAGTTTTGGGGTGAAATTTCTGGCATGATCTGTATCACAGTGTAAGTTTAATTTTAAAGAGAAGTTAGAAAATATAATTCTGTCATTCAAGGCCATTTTAAGGTTTGACGAACAATTCTATCTTGTAGGTTGAAAATTCTGTGGTACAGATCAAAAAATTATTCTGTACCACAAAATGATTTATTTTTTTAAGCCAGCTGCCAATGTGCAAGAGAATGAGCGTCTTCTTCATGGACTGCCATCTTTTTTGTGCCTGAACTTCAAACTGTGAGTATAGTCACAGGAGAGCAGTGAGTTGTTGTCTCAGCCAGCCCTGACAGCTTTCGGAGGAAGATTAGGTTGGGTCTGTTCCCAATATCGGGAATGATGTGGTAGACCCATGCATTATGTATGCTCCAGGCTGTCCACGTCCTGGCAGCAGATACAGTGGTATTTTTCCTTTTCTCTTGTCTTCAGTAAAAAAAGGGTTAAATTAAAACCATTCACTTGACTCTTTGCTTGTCAATGAAGAAATCCACTTAGTGGGATTGCAGCCATCATCATTTGGTTTCACTTGAGCTGATGCTGGGTACGTGGTTTCATAAGGATACTTAAAAATTGAGGCAAGCCTTTTGAAGATAATCAGTCTTAGGCAGATGACCTGCAATTAAGGTCTTGGGAAATTAAGCTGTCCTTGTGAAGTACTGCTTAAGACAGGACTGCTCACCCTCTGAGCAAGGGGCTGCATTCAGCCCATGAGGGCAGTAGCACTCCCAGCTTGTGCTCCTTTCCAGAGGGTGAATTCTAGTCATGTGTCCGCAGCTTCCTCTGAGCAGGTGTTTTTTTTCCCTGCCTGGCCTCATGGTGCTGCACACACCAGACATGGTGTTGCACACAGATTGAATGTCTTCAATGTATATGTTCAATAAGCCACCTCACCATGAGCTATGTGGGGCTTATTGTGTGCAAGGCACAATATCATGGACACGTGTGTGTGTGCTCAGGGCTTCCCTGGGCTTGAGCTTCCAGAGGGTCAGTGACAGGGGACGCTCACGTACACAGAGGAAATGGGGGCAAGTGAATGTCCGGTCAGTATGGAGCCTCAGGATTGTTTTTTAGGTAAGTTGCTGTCTATCTTGCAGACGGGAATATTTGAACTGGGGCTGTTAGCTTTGGTCCGTGAGCACAACTGATAATCAAACATAAAAACTAACCTCCAAATCCAGCAACAAAATTCCGGCAGCTTGTAACATTCCTTCTCACTGTCTAGATCATGTAACCAAGCTAGCAGGATGGAAAGTGACCGACCCAAGGAACCTGATCTACCTAGGTACTGTAAGCTGGACGCCTTGGATGCAGTGCGCCCATGAAGCACAGCTGATCTGCGGAGTAACAGCACAGGATGCTATGGTCTTAGCCTTGTTTCAAAAGTAAAGCAAAGCACATTCCTGAAATTTTTGACTACAAAATGAGTTCCAGTTTTTAATGGCACCTGAGTGTCTTCTCTTAACCGTTTCACTGTCTCCACACTGAATTTAGAGGAGATCAATCACATAAATGTCAAACAGGGCTCCACTTTTGATCTATATGTACACTTACAGATTGCATTTACTCTCTTGGCTCCAGAATCACATTAGAAAATAATGCTCAGTAGACAACTCATATTATGCACTGCCAAATCTTTTGTGGGTCGTATCTTCTCAGGATAAGCCTTCCAGCTTCTCTCTGTTCTCTGAGTATGATTTGCATTCTTTCTTCCTAGACCTATAGCATTATGGTTGGTTGTATTTTCTGACTGTGTCCTGTTTGCCCTGCTACCCAGATTGTTCTGTATTATTGACCTGCCTTCGTTCTTCACAGCTCCTCCAAACTCTATTGTGTCTTTAAACATCATCATCAGTTAGGCCTAGGGGTATGGACTGCTAGGGTCTGAACAGCAGGCCCGAGTCGGGGTTGACTTACAGATGAATAGGGCACTGCTTTTGTAGAAGTCCACAGGACTCACCTGTAGATCTGCTCATGCTAACTTGCACTAGGCCTGCCAGCCTGCTCATGCTAACCTGCACGGAGGCTTATTCAGCTGTAACATTGGTAGGCTCTCGTGCAAGTGTTCTTGACCTTGAAGGGAACCCTCCCCCGCCGAGGCCCGGGCTCTGGCCAAGCCCCGGTCCTGGGTGATAGGGCAAGTGCCGCACTGGATGGTTCGCTCACAAAGAAAATGCAAGTTGCCATCATTTGCTGATTTGGCTCTATAAAAGCTGGACCCTCTTGCCGCGGCTTTGGAGACCTCACTCATGGGTGGACGCACTGCATAAGACCTCCCAGTTGCCGGGAAACTTCTCCAAATCCTCGCGGCCGCAGGGGCTCCCCAGCGACTGCAGGTCTGGATGATGGTAATGCATTTAGGCAATTGGTGATCTATCTTTTTCTTAATCACTATTCTCTTTCTTGTATAGTTATGGTTAGGGACATTACCTTGCTTGTTTTGTCTTTTGCTAAAACTGAGCGCGTACTAAGCTTATTTTATTTTTGTTAAGTGTATCATTCTGTATTGCCTTAATATTAATAGTGAAATAAGACTGTTCTTTCCAGTGACGCCTGGTTCTTTCCATCGCCCCTGCCTCCATCAACTGGCAAAATAGTGTACTAACCTTTTACTATCAGTGTGTTTATCTGCCCTATGCACCTCCCACCCAAACTTCCCACCCAAACTTCCCAGGAGTTTGTTGAGGCAGCACAGACCTGGCAAATGCAGGATGCACAAGCAACAGAGATGCACAGCCTTTTGCTCTATCTCTTTTATCGTGGCCTATGTCACATCATTTATGCTGCCTTGCTTAATCATAAGATAACAGTAGTCTTGCAGACTAGTCTTCTAGGAGGAACTTGATTTATTTGCACTCATACTATTACCCCAGATGATGTGGAGTCACAGCACTGTGTGGATATTGCAGCCCAGTTCCAAGGAGGAACTACATCAAGCCTGGCTACAAGAAACCTGAAAAACTCAGGTTGGAAAGACTGAAAAAAAATGCTATGTTACTCACTTGTCTGTCTGTCAAGCTGCATTGACATGCATGAGATGTACCTTAAGACAACCAGAGCCATCTGTACTGACAGATGAGTACATGAACTTCTTCAGAGACCCGGAAAAACTATTTGCACCCTCTTGCATAATTATAAGAGACAAAACTTCCCCTTTCCAAGAACTTAACTTGTGTACAAACACAAAATCTGTTCTGGGAAAAGAGAAAAGTGTCAAGAACTTGAAACAATAGAATATCAGAATAGAAATGCCAACGAGGCATCAAATGTTCATTCTCTTTCCTGCTAGTAACTTAATAACAGTTTTCCTCCAAACTCATGTGATTCTCTCACAGATAGTAGGAATTCCCTAATATGTAGTGGACATTGTGCACCTCTGATTTAAAATTATGGTAATCTGTTTCTTATTCACTAGCTTTAGTGTTTGGTCATACAGTGAGAGCAATAACACTATTAGGTGAGAAAATGTGGCATTGCTATTCAATAAAACATTAAACCTAGATAAAGCTAACTTTTGGTTGGTTGGTTGGTAGCTAGCATCAATCAAACCTGTAAGTGTTTGGTGACAGACTTAGATCTGCTAGAGGAACAAGCACTTTGTACTGATCACTGTAGGAGATGTGGTTTTGGACCGAATGAATCTGCACCTCTCTGCACTGGTGACATCACTATTTTGAAACTTCATTTCTGAATTGCTGTGCTCTCTGTAGACTTGGGTTACTAGCTCCCTATATATATTTTTTTCATGTCATTTCCTAGATAATGATATATTTCAACAGTAGATCTTGAACTATTTCACAGAATTGCACAGAGACCAAAATATGTCAATTTTGCCATGAAACGGAATATTTTTTGTTTTCTTTCTAAGTTAGACTTTCTTTATATGTAGACCCTTGGCACCACCTAGTGTTTCAATATGCAGATCAACTCTTTAGACGTCTGGCCACAGCACAGCTCTACCAAAAGGTTTAGTTTCCTATCATAAAAACTAGTGGTGCTGGCAGCCATCTCCTAATTAATTTCATGCAATTAAGCCTTTGCAGTTACAGAATGCAAATAGAAGAATATGCAAACTCTTGTTCATGGTTATGGCTTCCAATCCCTCCTCTGCCTCGTGATGAGAACTGGAACTAACAAATTATTCGGTGGTGTCATAAATGGGTATTTGGGTTTCTTTAATGACAAATGTACAATACTTGTCATGGAAATAAGGAGAATGTTAGATCTAGCTTATGGAGCTCAGCTGCTCCTCTTCTAGACTGGTGCCAGTTCCTCACCCAAGCCATAACAGCAGCCCTCTGCACCCTAAATTTAGCTGATGCTTCTCTTCCTCTCTAGGGAATGATGTTGACCTTCCAGCTGATACATGGAGTTCTGCAGAAAAAAATATATGTAGGCTATAATTGTATTACTACTCTGCAAAAAATCTACCAACAAAGCTTTTCTGTCAAAAAAGATTTGGTTTGCTACCAAAGCATTGATTTCATTGAGATCAGTAAAAAAAGTATAGTTTTAGTATAGGATTCTATGGCTTGTAGTGAAGCTGAGAGGATGCAATTTCTAATATATTGGGACTATAACTCGCAGCAGCTGAGGGAAAAGATCTGTGTGAAATGTACAGTGTGGTTAGCCAAGTGTGAAGGGGGTAAAAGAAAATGCTGCGATAGCAAATTACACTTCCGTCTGCGTGCTGTGAGGAATGTGGTCAAGCAAAAAAAATTGCATCTCGTTGTCTGTTCATGCCAGGCCTAATGAAAGTCAGGGCGAGGCAATATCATTTTGAACTGATACTTTTGCTTGTTTCTTGTGACTCCATGAATGTGACCCAGCTGCTGGTTATTGAGGGATTGCCAGGAATGTCCGGGAAAAGACGATCTGCTATAGATAACTGGAGATAGAGGCAGAGGATGCATAAAAGAAAGAACAGAGAGGATATTCAGCATTTAAATGAAACTTTCATGGATTCTCATTCATACCTTGGGCTTGGCTATGCAAGGAACAAATTCTGAATGCTTTTCTGGAAAGGTAAGTCACTGGTTTAGAGAGTTTGACCTGTTATTAAGGAAATCATTGAGATATTTTTTCTGTGGCTGTGAAAGAACTAGGCGTCTTGCCTAAGGCTATCCTTTACGCTCCATCTCTAGCAAATGGAGAGAGAAGGCATTTTCAGAAGGTGATTCATTCTGTGTATCTGAGATTTATTTCAGCACGAGATGAATCCAGAGCTCCAGGGGTAGTTCCTTCAGTCCTGGACTGCAGAGGAGGCCTAAAGGACAAGCTTAGACACGATGCCAATTTTAGATGAGTTAGGTGAGAGGAATCCCATACTAAGTCAGAGGTAAGAAGCAGGGCAAGGAGAAGACAAATGAAGAAAACTGCGCCATTAATATTGTGAATTACCCTTTCTCTCTCAGGTGCCTGTTATTTATTCAGCATAAAGGTGGCAGGTCAGACATTCTTGAGACCTATGTCCTGTAAGTGCACGAACAAATCTGCAGCATTTGGCATCTCTGTTCCTGATTGCCATCCCATGGATGACTTCTGTATCTGTTTTAGATTGCTTTTTGTTGCAGTAGATGGTCTGGTGAATGTAGGAATCTCCTCATAAAGCAAGTGGCAAGTGGCAGGATTAAGCAATTCTCTTCACACGAGTTGACAGTGCCTTACCTGAGTCACCAGCTTGCCTGTGGCTGGTGAATACAGGCCCTGAGGCTTTCTTCTCTCACAGCTGTCACAACACACACAATACCCTAGTCTGTCCTTCAGAGTGAGTACAAAATCCTTACGGAGGGTCCGTATCAGCCATTTCTGTAGAAGAGAATCTGGGGTCACGTGGATCATAAGCTGCATATGAGTCAGGCATGTGATAGGATTGCAGAATGGACAAATGATGTTCTGGGAAGTGTTAATAACAGGGTCATGCATAAGACAAAGAAGGTCTTTTTTTCTGGTCTGTTTGGCACTGGATTTTTTATTTTTCAGCTGAAATAGAGTCTCTTATTTTGGACACTGTGCTTTAAAAAAGATATAGAAAACCTGGGAAGAGTTGAGAGAAGAGCAATGCAAATGACAGGCAGCTTAGAAAACCTAACCTCTGAGGAAAGATAGAAGGAAGTTAGGCTTAAAAAAACCCCAAACCAACCAAATAAACAAACAAAAACCAGAAGAAACTGACGGAAGCGAATTACAGCCATTTTTTAAGTTGTTTTCAGTTGTTCCACAGCAAAGCAGCTGTTGTCTATGTTTGGTGCAGGTAAGAAGTTACGAAGATACAAAGTAATTAGCTTAATTTACAACAAAAGATATTTAGATTAGCAATTTTTCTAGTCTGAAGGACAGTGAAATGGGGCAAAGAAATACTACCTGCAGTCCGTGCTGAATCACTGTCACTGGAAGCTGTTGAGAAGAGAGCATCTGTCAGGAATAGCTTGCTATATTTCATTCTGTGTCGGTGCTGGGGATAGACTAAATGATACCAGGGAATCTCTTCCAGTTGTAGATTTTTAACTCTCTGTGGTACTGTCAAATATCAATAAAAACTGTATTTACTTTGCTCGGATGGAGTGCCAGATGTATGTGGCCTTCCCCATCAATTAGTCACACACCCACCTTTTCTTCCTGCTGTTTGCATTCCTTGGCTGCCTCTCGATGTCCACATTGCAGTGGAGCCTGGCTGGCAGCCTGCGAGTACCTGCCTTGGACAAGGACCTTGCTGCCTCTCTCTGTTCATTTCTTGCTTCCATCCTGGATCACTGCACTCACTTTCATTAAAGGTAATCAGAGCTAATTCCAAAGAAGGCTGTACCTGCACTCAGTATTACATCATCCTCCGAGCACATTTCCCCTCTTGTGTATAGCATTGACTTCCACTTAATTTTCAGCTATTTTAAAACATTTATTTTGCTATTAAAAGTTCTATAAAGTTTGTGCTCTGTCTGTTTAGGGGTATCTCTATATTAATCACAATAGGTTGACTCTCTGGTGCCTGAGGTATTCCTGTTAGCTTTGGTGCTAACAGCAGTCTAATGAATAGCAACATGAACCTAAGTACAAGATGCAGAACCTGCCTAAGACACTGACTGCTAGTGTGTGAGGAAGCTCCATGATGCTACAGCTACACCCAAATGGAAATCCATGCCATGTAGTTTACAGCCAATTCAAGTGTGTGTGGCTGTACGTAGATGTTTTTGATGATTTTTTGAGGATTCTGCTCTTCCGGCTCTTTACGTAAGCTGGTGAGATCACCTTAGCTGGTTGCCCAAAACGTAAAGTTCTGGGGGCTAGCTTTTATTCAAAAGAGAACACTTGAATTTGAGTCTTTCCCTTAGTTTCCAAAACCTGTAAAACTTCCAGAACTGGCTGGAAAATATTATTCAATTCTGATCTGGTCTAGAAAAATTTATCAACAGAATATACTTTTTGTCACCACTGTTTTGCATGTATTTGTATAAGTTTGATGATAGCCCGCAAAAACCAGCTTTCCTGTCACCTGAGTAGAACCATCTTCCTGAAACACACCAATTCTTCATTAAAATTCATGCCTTGGCAAAAGAGCAGCCTAAGCGTACTCTCAGTACTCTAGTGCTGGCCAGCGTGAACCAGGGCAGGTTCTGTGGGGCACAGGCTTCCCGTAGAGACGTGGCCCAAGACTTTCTCTGAGGGATAGATCAAATGGGGAAGGCTTTTGCTTTTCTTCTGTGGAAGAGGTTTTTCTTTCAGAGTCATTTTTTGACGTCGTATTAATTTTGCTAGCTCGTCTTCTGTGTGCTTGAGTTTTGTTGTATTGCATGTGTCTGTAATGTCACAACAGGCAAAATACACACATCAAATAAATAATGCTGAGCCTGAATAGGGATTTCAGACTATACCTCTATATGAAATAATGTTTGTTTATAGTCCTAACTAAATTCTGAGGGGTTATTTTTACTCTGTTTTGAACTGTCTCTGAATACTCAAAGTTTGTGCTATATTTAAGCTGATAAACTGTGCTCACTGCTACAATGTGACGAATTAAATCTAGTGGTTCTAAATAACAGAAAAAAAAAAAAAGAAAAAGAAAAAAAGAAAAAAAAAGATGTAATTTGAAAACTGCCTGGAAATAAGCCCAGACTGCCCACTTCAGCTCTGGACACCATATTTTCATCATTTAACTGACTACTTTTTGTTAATGGTTTGGAAAGTAGCTTTCATCTCCTGTGTCTGTGAACTTCCTTACTTCCTTAGACATAATCATGTTTTCCTGCAGTTTATCTCCCTGCTGGAGTAGGATTGAATGGTTTGAAAATATGAATAGACTAGATTGCTCTGGCATGGCTCAGAGGAAGAGGGCAAAAGGTAGCTCTGAACCTTTCTTGCACACTTCCCCATTCTCAGGAACGGGAGGTTATTTAGAGAAAGGTCATTTTAATACTTCCAAGTTTGAAACCAGCATATTCTGGTTATATTTTCTTGTGCTTACACTCGTGACCAGTATAGGACAGGGTGACAGATGGTGGAGAGGGGAAGGGGGGAAAGCTGGGGGAAAGCTGGTGGAACACAGCTGAGCATGCTGGCACCCTCAGGGAGCCCACAGCTCCTTCAGTAGCGATTCTCTCCAGGGTCTTTATGTAGTATGGGGATCTTGTGACCTTTAAAGCACTGGTGGTGAAGTCCTAGGTTCTGGTTTTAGCTTTAATGCATGTTGGATTTCTAATGTTGCTGATTTCTAGTGTGTAAGCATGCTTTAGGGCTTTTCCCTCTTCTTAGGGCATGCCTGAGGAGTTTGGAGATCAGTCACTCCAAAGCTCTTATTATCCCAAAAGGAGTTAATAAATGTGTCTTGTCTCAGTCAAGAACCAGTAGAAACTTCATGCAATGAACCTTTTAAAATATGTATATTGCATATATTTTTAATGTACAAACCAAAATAGAATGTAAGATCCCATGAAAGATACATTCCTCACCGAATCATGCCATGTAGCAACCACAGGGACAAGGATTTACAGTTTATTGAAGCAAGTACTTAACAAGGGCTCCAGCTGTCCAGTATATCTTCTACTGTACCCAGAGATAAAAATTAGTTTTTACTCTCTGATGCAGAAACAGAAGAGGAAGGAAGCAGTGTGTAATGGTAACTATCATTGGTTGAGGAAGGGATAAGGGAACTGCAAGAATGAAATACCAAATGCCCCCGTGCATCCATTCGTACAGCTGCTGCCTCCAGCAGAATACAGAGGTCAGAGTCTGGTAGTCAGAGGGATCTGCTGCCTCACTCCCCAAGGTGCTCATAGCTGTCAGTCATCCTGCAGATTCTACATCTGATACTAAAAATAGATGAGTTTATTAACACATGTGACTTGGAGGTTATATATGCCTGCGCTCTTTAAATAATGATGTTGTCAGGTAGCAACTGAACAGAAGAGGAAGACATAGTGGTTAAGCTCATATTTCTTCCAATCCTACTGTATAGTATTTTAAATAATAAGCTGTAATATTTAATATATTCAGGTATTCCTGCACGGAATTTTCTCCATCCTTTTACCTGGAGTATCAGGTTCAAGGAGGATCTTGAGGTTCCTGCTGCTTCTCTTCTGTAGCAGATTCCCTAGCTGTAACATCCTTAGCTATAACATTAATACTATAACCATCTTGCCATGGTTTTTATGCAGAGAAAAGGAGGACTGAATACTTCAGGGGCATGTGGGAGCTTGCTGCAGGAGCCTGCAAAAGGCTGTCTGAGCAGCTGCTTCTCTGTCATCTTCACAACTAGAGGCAGGCCCACTGGCGTGGGACATCCCAGGGAGACTCTTCCTGTAAGGACTCACCAGTCCTGCATCACTGCTTGTGTCTTTTAAGTAATCCTGTTCTGTCACAAGCCAACATGCTCAGTGGGTGGATATCTGAGCTGTATAAACCCAGCTCCTGCCTGAGCCTTCTAAAATCCTTGCAAGATTTCATACACTACTGGTAGGAACATGGAAAGGGAAGAGAGCCAATTTATTAACAGTGGCTCCTGAACAGGACATGGTCCCTGAAATGTGTGTGTGCAAAATCAGCAACTCATCTAAAAATGATCAGTTGCATATCCAGATGTAGGAGCTGGTGAGCGTCACAGATTGTATGGGTTTTGTCAGCTGTTCTGTTCAGGTGCACTTTTAAATGTGCATTACAGACGAGATTCAATTGCTTGATCTTTTAGTGCTTTTTAGATCCTGCTGTTGCTGAAGAAGGGCTCAGGTCTCCTGTAGATCCTTATCATATCTGCCTGCTCATTCTGATGTCTTGGATGTCCTAGGACATCTAAAATGGCACAGATCTCCAGTTCAGGCACTCTGATCGCTACTGAAATGTCTGCCCCAGAGGGGAAGATGGGATATGTTTGAAGTTCAAAGTCCATATTTTCTGGGTAGAATAAAAGGTTTCTTTTAGAAGAAAGTAAGAACCATAATATATGGCCTAATTGTCTCAATTAAACGGATCATTAGGAGAACTACAAGCCCTTCATGCTTTTGTAGGCAAAAGGAAAGCTGAAAGGTCATGAGCTATCACATGCAGCTAAAAAGTGTATAGCAAATGTGTCTGTAATTTGTATGTGAAGAATGCCTGTCTTGATGTCGCTTGACAGATTTCAAAGATTGTGTGGTCCTTTGATAAAGAATAATAATAATAAAAAAGAAAGATGCTGGGCTTCAGATTCTCAAGGGTATGTCTTCAGCTTCCCATGGCTGTTCAAGCACAGCACGCCCTGTGTCTTGGCACTGCACATACACAGTAAACCTCAGTTTTCCCATTAGAACCAGGCCGGAGTTCAGCAGGCTCTGCTGTTCAGCGGTCACTCAAGTGACCTTCACATCCATATTTACTGATTCACAGAGCTATGTACATAGGAAAGATGTTGAAACTCGCAACTCGGGGATTTACTGGCTTCTTGTGCCTCGAGTTACGCCTTTTAAACCCAGCTGGCAGAATTCTCCTCTAATCTGGATGTTGAATCTACAGTGTATGTAAAAAAGTTATTGAACAGCTTCATAATGATCAGTCTTGTCTTTTGGAGATACTGACGCATTTTTTCCTCTCTCAAAAAGTCCCATCTCTCCTGATGAGATAGAGAGAGGAGTCTTTATTTATTTTTTCCCCTGCAACTCCTCCTGCTTTAGCTTTCTTCTATATCTTTAGCTCTCCAAGGTGGAACTAGTTTGTTCAAAGCTTGTTCTACATGACCATGAAGGTCAGATATTCAAATACTGCAAAAAATCTCATTTGTGCATGCAAAAAGGGCTTCAGCGTTTATTGCTGTCGCGTGACCCCAGGCGTTTAGTTTAGTGCCGTTTGTTGTGTGGATAAACAGGGAGAGGAGGGATGGAGCAGGCACCGACGGAGGGTGTTGCACACATGGGTTGCACCGTGTCCCACAGGGGAACGTCCACTCTGGGCAGCAAAGGGGCCCTTGAAAGGCTGCCCCCACGTCATTCTCCAGGATCTGTACGTCTCAAAGGAACTCTTAAATTTACATGGCAATTCAGCAGACACACTTGGCTAAAGCCTTGGGGTTGTTTTCTTTTTCCTTCTTTTTTTTCCTCCAGAAAGCAAAAGAGAAATGAAGAAAAACAAACAAGCTAGCTAGTTATGTAAACAATAAGCTTTATTGCAAAAATATACACTGGGCCTCTAAGAGACAATTTCATACGGTGCCATTGTAAGTCCTGAAAAGCATGTTAGAACATTGAAAAGCTGACTGGCATTTAACTGTAATTGAGCTGTAATACCACGGTATACTTATTTGAAAATATATTAAAAGTGCCAGGATAATAAATGTACTTATAATGCTCTGTATGCTCGTGCAAAGCCCCTTATTCTTCCCTGCTGATTTTTCCTGTAACACAAAATAAATGTTAGCAATAATATTGGATCATATCACCTTGCAAAGCTGTAAAATCATATATCATAAGAAATGGAATTTCTTTGCCAACAAAAATAGAAAAAGATTTTCACATTCTCCAATGTCTCGGCTTTTGGCATTCAGAATAAAATCACCCATTTTTGAAAAAAAAATACTTTTTTAATGGAAAACTTATGTTCCTTAAGATACTAAAAGCTATAAAAAGGGGCTTTTTTGAAATCACTGCAATTTTTAAAAACAATAGTACACTCATGTTTTCTAAAACAAAGATAGTTTTAGTAAATATCTCACAAAAAGAATCAACTCTTCTAGTAAAACAACTTATCATAGTAGACCCTGATTTTCTTCAGTGTCTGTATTGTAGCATATTGATGAGATCAGGCAATAAAAGTTCAAGAAAATTTCAGAGATAGATAAACACGATAGGACTGACTGAACGACACGTGGGAATTGTGCATCCGTGCTGTCAGTACTGCTAGAGTCTGTGTCAGCACTTCTCTGTCAGGAAGAGAGTGCAATTACTACATAACAATAATAAATTTTAGCAGAGCATCAGTCTAAATGCAGGAATAAAAGTGTCAGAAGTGTTTAAAGTACAAATGAATTCCCTGGGAAAGCCTTTGCCCTAAAAGAGTATTAAGCCAAGCGCATGAAACTTAGGAAATAGTATTTTGAAGGTCATCTAAACCTCTCCGACTCTAGTTTCTCGTGCATGCAATCGTGTTTACTGTTTGTCATGTGAGAGGGGACTCCCCAGGAGCACAGGCTTCTCTCTCGATGTCTCTTCATCTCCTCATTTATTCAGAAGCCCTGCAGCCAGACCGCACCATCTCCCATCATCTTGTCCCGCTCTGGCATAACACAGGCGGTTGAATTTCACAAACCAAGCTCACTATTTCTAGCAGAAGGATACTCAGTCTGCCTTTAGAAATGACAAATGCCAAGGAATTGACAATCCAGCCTTCTCTTATTGGAATGAGAGTTTCTTGTAGAGCATAGGAAAGTAACAAGCATTCCTTCTCAGGCCCACTTAGTGAAGGAAACCTCCATTTATTGGGGCAGAATTTTCTAAAACTGCATGTCCAGGCAAACACAGGAATACACAGCGTTGGATAACTAGAAGGATAGACTGACGAAAAATCCAGGAAAAGCAAAATTTCCTTTTCAAGCTTTTTAATTTTCACGTTTACTGCCCATCACAGATGTCGCATCAGCAATGTGAGTATTAATTTTCCACCAGAAAATCTCAGATAGATCAACAGCCTAGAAAAGAAAAATAGCAATTTATTTTAAGTCCTTTTCTTGTGTAAGTCTCAAACACATTTGTCTTTAACAGATACTACAAAAAAGCTTTTTGCAAAGTATGCATATGCCCAATTTTAGCCCCAAGGAAGAGGAGAAAATGTTTACAAAGGACTTTTGAAATTACAAAGGGTTGTATTGCTGCAACATCAGGAATCACAGCCTGGTGCAGGAGCACTGTAATTCCATAATGTGTGAAAGGAAGGCCAACAAAGTCAGAGAGATTTATCATGCATTCAGATTTGAAGGAAAATTAAAAAAAAAAAAGAATCAGTTGTCTTTATACAAAGCAGAAGGAATTTCTGCAGTACTTTGAAAAGCATCGTTTGTTACCAGCATAAGTTCAGAACATACTGAAAAGAAATATGACCATCTTCATAACCAATCTGTAATTTGAACTGTTATTGGCAAAAATCGTTGACATTAAGTACAAATATTTGGGGAGGGATTAGTAAAACATGAAACTACAGAATCAAGGGAAAAAACAACACTAAAATAGGCCTTCCACTACAGGGAAATGTATCAGAGGTTTAGAAGCACAATTGAATAGCTACGAAAGTTCATATCTAAGCTGCCTATCTTGACAGTGTCTGACACAAGGATATGGCATAGCATTAGGAGGATGAAAGAGAAATTCATTATAAACATTATTCCTGGTTGTTGAAAAATCTGTGAAATCTCTCCTGTGACACAACCTGTGAAATTTTAGCACTTGATACCTTTAAATCAGAATGAGAAGCTAGTGCAATACACTCAGAGCCTCAACTAACATTCTTCCAGCAACTCACCACCAAAAAAAAAAAGAAAAGAAAAAATTGAAGACAGAGTTAAACAAACCGAAATACTGACAAAACTAAATGAATTCCCAGTAATATGAAAGGTTTGGCTCTCTGAACTGAAGTGATATTCCAGATGGAGATTGTTTGGTTTAACAGTAATGACCAATGCAAAACCAAAGAATAGTAATAAAAAATGAAAATGAATCTGATTATTAAATGGAGAGGACAAGAAAGTGTACAGTTGAAAGATGAGTGTGTTAGTCAGCAATGCGAAACAGGATACTCTTCGCAAGAAATTGGCTCCAAAGCTGACAGCCCTGCACCATGTCAATTCTTTTTCAAAACAAAACGAGCAACTCTTAATCTGATCATCTGTAGTGAGCTATGAAACCTGACTTGTGCCTGCACCCTTATTTGATGGCAGGAAACGGAGGGGTAAAATAAACCCGTCCGTCCTTCTCTCGCTCCCCAGGCTGGCTAGCAGAGCTGCTCTGAAGCGCTGAGCCGGGTGCCTGCTGCTGCGCTAGTGACACCTTACGGGACCCCAATGCTCCGGGAAACGGGTCCCGCGGGGCCTCGGCGCTAACCGGAAGGGCAGCGGGGCTATGTAGGTTTCTAAACTTTTATGCCCCAGGTGTGCAGCTAGTTCAGCACTGACAAAGAGTTTGGCTGCTCCCTTGTCCTGCTCTTCTTCATAATCCTTTTGAAAGGACTCACATCAGAGCAGGGGTTGGTTCTCACTTCTCATGTTTGATTGCAAGTTCAGGTTTACCCACAAAGGAGCAGACAAGTTCTGGTCTGTCCTGAAAGTAGCGAT
>VZSV01000012.1:8568205-8586395 GCA_013398735.1 Nothocercus julius
GGAAAGGAAAGGAAAGGAAAGGAAAGGAAAGGAAAGGAAAGGAAAGGAAAGGAAAGGAAAGGAAAGGAAAGGAAAGGAGAAAGGAAAAAGAGAAAGCAGAGTAGAGTCCTTCTAACAGAAACAAGGTCATATTAAAGGTTTAGCAGTAGGAACAGTTTTTGAGAGGAGAACTTGGTATGCAAAATACTACTTTGTATGGGGTAAAAATGCAAAGTTACAAGCCACTGAAATCCTTGGGTTAACATGTTCTGATAGAACTCCTATGTGAAGAAAATACTTATATTTAAAGCCTTCTGTTTCTATATTGTTTCTTAAGTTATATTTGTTGCTTGACAGTGAAAAATTGATCTACACCTGTTATATCTAAATCTCTTAATGATCTATTTGACATTTAAAAGAATGAGACAGTTGTGTACTGTATTTAACTGTGACACTGTCAATCAGCTCATTTTTATGTATAATATGTTGTGCTCACAAAAATGTGTCAAATGTTTTCTAGACACAATGGAGAATGTAATCCTGAACTTCAAAAAAGAATAAAATCTACGTAGTTCACTTATATGTCTAGTATATTTGGCTGTTAAGACAGTATTATTTAGTACAATCCTAAAACGGAGACTTTTATCAGGACTAGCATAGGGCGGAAAGAAAAAATCATGCCCCCAATTTAAACAGTGTCAGTCTCTTCCTCAGTTTCAGTGATATGTTCCAAATGGGTGACAGTCAGGTGGTAATTATAGATCTTTGCTTTCAGTTCTCTCACTTGAGCAATATCCAAGATAGATGGTGGACACCTCTGAAATAGCTTACACAGTCACCTCAAAGACTTCAGCAAGACCTTAGAGTTGCTGTCATCCTATAGGACTTACATGGTAAAGTGTCTTCCCATATCAGTTTAAACTCTGCTCATTTTTCACTCCGTTGCAACTTGAGAAGGCTTTGGGCAGCAGCAGACACTGGAATTATCTTTTGCAGACTCAGGAGGGTGGTATATGTGTCATTCTCCAATCACTTTTTTTTTTTTTTTTATTTAGGAATAGTGCTAGAAAAATGAAAATGATTGGCATTCATGTGGGTATGTCCTTACTTATGCTGAGTGGATTTTTAGACTCTTTTAATCAGATCTGATCCTTTTATCTGTCATTAACTTATAGATATCTATTAATATTGTTTTGAGGATAATGTACTGATACTCTTAATCTCGGAAAACTACAGACTAGGTAGTTTTCCAGTTTGCACTTTCCACTTGCACAATTTACAGAATCCTGAGACATGTTCCAGCTGGAGTAATATTATAACAGCTAGAGAAGGTGTTGGATACACAAAAACTGGAGAGTGGTCTTTGTTCACTCCATTGAAACAAAGGGCCCATTAGAAAGTAAGGTTAAGAATACGTAAGTGTATTTCAAACAAGGATCCTAAATCTGATGACATTTGCGCAGATCCTGAATGCTCTGCACTGTGAGTAGCTCCATATAAATGAATGATGCTCTTCACAGCCTGTAAAACTTCACACATGCAAAAGTCTTTGCACTGTCAGGGCCAAAGTGTTTTTAGAGGAGTGTGACTTGCTTGGAGATATTCCAGACAGGGAAAAGAAAAAGTGTGGGGCTTTCTATAAAATTGCTGGCTCTATTCTGCTTATTAAACAGGCACAAATGCACTCATATAAGAAAAGATGTACATATTTATATCAAGTAGGTGGAGGTTTGTGCCTATTCCTAAATGAAAAGATTAGCAACAATATTTCTAGATTTGTATGCTGAGTTGATTTCTTGATTAACTTAAGAGTTTTATATAATTATCTCTCTTACCTATTAAAACCCTGCTACCAGGCAAATTTACTCCACATTAACCAATAAATAACAGTAACTTTCAAAGAGGCTGCATGGAAAAAAGTTTCTATTATTTGCTTTATGACCTTAGATGTGGCAGAAAGTAAACCTTCCTACCTCACCTCAAGCTAATTTAGCATGAAGTCTATGAGACAAGAATTTACTGTTCAATTTGCAGCTTGCGGCTTGAAGAACAACATATTCATTTCAGGAACAGAATCTAATTTTAGATCAGTATTGAAGGTGCTATGAAGATGAGAATGCCAGGAGTGTCAGTAGGACTTTTCAAGAGCAACCCCAGCACAGTTCTTGAACAATAACGACTGCAAGGTGAAAGGAATCATGGAACAGTCTCCACTGCTCTAAACAGAACCTGCTGTCTTTGAAATCATTCACCCTCCGGTTGTTATCACGGACGTGGCCTCAAACTATTTCAGATAAACACTTCAACCTTAAAGCTCTCTTCAAGAAAACAGAAATAGTATTTGGCCCACTTGGTGCTGGACTGCTTAGTGATAGATGATGCCAGCACTTTAAATTAGCTGTCTGGGGAGACCCGTGGAACATCTGGCAAGAGCAGCTACTTTTAGTCACACAGCCACTCAGTCACATTGTATGACAGTGCACAAAGTCTGTGGCACATTTAGCAAAATAGATTTACTTGATCACAGAAGGTCTTGAGATCAGATTTAAAAGCTCCTGGAGATATAGACAGGAACCAGTGGGATTTTCACAAGTGCCTAAGTGCTTATTTCCCATCGGTTTCTCACTGGGACCTTCTTTATATTGCTACTTGAAAAATACTTTAAAAATTATGACCCTAGGTGTCTCAAAGCATGCTGCCTTGCTTTGGGTCCTGGAAAGTTGGTAGCTGCCTGCTAGGTAACTCTCATTCCAGCTGTAGTTACTTTTAGGACAGGTGCCCTATGTCCCTGCCAAGTTCTTCTCAGGGCTCCTAGCCTCGGATGGCACGAGGCCTGGGTGAGCTGATGGAGGCAGTCACTACACAGGTCAACTACATTTTAGTTAATCAAACTGCATAAACAGCCTTGAAGTCTCTTTGATTTCCCAGGGTGCAGTAATCCCTAGGGATATTCCAGCAGAGAGTGCACCCCAGCTGTGCTGGTTCCTTCACTCTTTGGGCTGGTCTCAGTGCTTAGAGATGACCTTCGCATGCCAGGATGCCTCTCCTTTCCCCTCCAGCACTCTCCAACCCCACAGCCAGACCGGCCACGCCAGAATGCACCAGGCCCTGTATCCAAGCTCTCTTTCCTGAGAAACTTCCTCCTGCCTATTTTTAAAAGTTGCACATTTTGAAGATACTGGAACACATCTCTTTGCGAGCATACTCCCCAGCTCCTTCCCCATTCCACACAGGCACACTGCTTAGTGCCAATTTTTAATGTATGGCATTGCTGCAAGGTCTGTTACAGAAATATATATAATCTATACTATGACTTGCCTGAGAAAAAAAAAAAAAAAGAAAAAAAGAAAGAGTGAGGAGGAATGTTCCTGAGGAGATGAATCACACTTTCAGGATTTCAGAGTGTTTAGAGTTGAAAGTAATGAATAGAAAGAAATGTCCTCAGAAAACTTTGTACAGTGCATGCAAGGATCAGCAAAATAGCACTAGATGGCACTATAGTAATTTTTGGTCTGAAAGAGTAGGCCAAAACCTGGGAAAGACGGAGTGTGGTGCAGCTCCGAATGGGCAGCTCTGAGTCACCCGGGTGGCCTAGGGAGATTCCAAAGATGAGACCCAGCAGTCTGTCCAAAGATTATAATATACCCCTCAGACGGTCAGTATGTGATACACACGATGAAGAAACGTGTCAAAATCCATCTGCGTGCTTCCATCTCACAAAGATAGACACACTGCAAAGGTGCCTGCAAAGCTGCTACGTTCTGTTAGAACCAAGCCAAGGCTACTCACATCCAGTGGTAACCCCAATACCTCCAAAACCGTCCCACTCAAAAAGACAGCTATTTTATGTCATCCAGGAACAGGGATAGTTCGGTGTCAGTCTGCACCTACGAGCCGAGTGTTCATAACTGCAGTATTTTGTGCCAAAACAAAGGAAATTGCTAGATGCATAAGTTGCATCTTCTCTTCTTACGGAGTTAAAAGCTGACTACTGCCAATTTCTTTTAATATTTCTCACAACTGTCAGCTAACATCAAAGCTTCATAAAAATCATGTTCATAATAATAGACAATGGTCTGTTCTCTCTAATAGCTACCAGAAAAAACTTGATTTCTGAGCCTGCTTTTAGAACTTTTCAGCAGCATAGTCTTTTATGACAACAAGTCAGTATTTCTGTGGCTTATATTACCAAACACATACAGAAGAAAATAGAGACTATTTAAAAATCATACCAGTTTTGTAAATAGCACTGACCTAAAATCAGTTTAGGAGGCTGTTACTGTATAAATGACATGGTCTATCCCAGCCTTGAATTCTAAACCGTGGTAAAACCAGATGTACAAATTCTTTTAAAGGAAACCTTTAAGTATAAATTATTCACTACAAACTTTCACATATATATATATATACATACATACATATAAAATGTCATGATTATTTTTCTATTATGCATCTATATGAGTTACATTTTGCCTTCTGTTATACTCCAGGTTCAAATTCTCAAAGTGTAATTAGTATCTATTTCACTGGAATCAGTGGGAGTTAGTTAGCTTAGAGATATGCTACTCTGACATTTAAGTTTAAGGAGAGATTGGCATGAATGTTTAAGTTTCTAGAAGTAAATCCTATTCTAGTCATACAGCTACATAATGCCTGGGAATATTTCCAGCTAAAAGGCTATCTCCTTGTCAGTTATAAATAATAATAATAACAGAAAAATAGTAATATCTTCCTTTACTATGAAAATGGTATTTATTAAGGTAAATAGCCTGACTAGCAACAATAGGATTGTTTAGAAAAATATGCACTAGAACCAGTATCCTTATTGGCCATATGATGTGCTCCCACTCAGGCAGTATGTGTAGGTTAATTCATATGGGCCTTCAGTACATGGAGGGTGAAGAGCGGGGTCTTTGAGTCAGTGTGAAAGTCTTGCATTGCACCACTGCTTCAAACAGCGCTGACCTTTAAACAGCAGAGCTTATTAGGAAATTAAACCTCTCCTGTGTTGAAATTGTACTGTTTGTCCATACAAAGCTAAACCTGTGGTAAAGATGAGAGACACATGATGCCCCAAAACACTTTATACTGGCTCTTTTAGTCATATGCCACCACTCTGTGAAAAAATTCCTGTGAAAACATCCTGTGAAACAAATCCTGAGCACATCCTGAGAAAATGTTCTAGTTGTCCTACTTCTTCTAATGTGTGCTCTAATAAGGACTCCTTTAATCTGTGCTTTAAAACACCTTTAATCTGGTCACCGTTTTACACTTTGAGATGTACCCTTGGGGCCTCCTCTTGCCTCAGAACAGGCTGAAAACAACCGTAACTTGCTGCTTGCTTTTTCAGACATGTCTACATCTACATTCCTGAAGTCAATGTGGGTCCTGATAGACATGTCCTAAAAGCAGCCTCTACCCTAAATGTGAGATTGGTCTGGGTGCTTTGGAAGCAGAAATGCTTCCGCCAAAGGGAAGGTCTGATGAGACATGACCTCCAGCCGTCCATGACGTTGCGGCAGGGTGGCTTCCCAAAAGGTGATCCCATCAAGGCGCTGGAAGCCCCGAAGAGCCGCTGGAGAGGCTCCTGAAGAAGTTGTCAGCACAGCGCGGTAGGGCTGTGCGAAGCGATGGCCGGGCCCCAAAGCTCACTGTTTTCACTAGCGCTGCAGCCATACAGGGTGCCACAGAAGGGGATGAAGGAGTGCCTCGTCCTAGCGCGTGGGCACACGTGGCCTTGTGAGGAGCGGCTTCGGGAAGCTCCATTGCCTGAGCGCCAGGTATCCGGTCTAAGCTTGTCACTTACGCTCCCTTTCTGTCAATGGCGACGCAGGGTAATACATCCTGCTCGAGGGAGTCTAAGCTTGGAAAACTGATCTACAAAATGGTTGCCAACTACCTAGTTAGCTAAACATGGAGGTGACAAAAGTATCCCTACGTATTCTAGTGTGTGAAATCCACATCTAAAGCCTTTCCCAGCTTCTTTAGTTACTGTTTGGATTTACTTTAAAAAAAAACCTTCAAGTCTTTGTTGAGGTGGTGCTCTAAGAAATGTATCTTTTAATGTCCAATATGTAGTAAGTCCAGACAGTCCTGGTACAGGAAATACGTGCTAATTTTATCATAAACCTGGTTTACCCTGATGTAAGTGACACCAAATTCAGATGATCTTTATGACAACTAGCATTTCATCAAATTTCTTCTCATTTGCCTTTAATTTGCATTTGTACAGCTCTCTTCACTCTTGGCTTCTTTTGTATTTCTCAGTTTGCATTTTTTTCCCCCAACAGAAACATTTCTCATGGAGAGTTAAAAGAAAATTTGAGACACAGTCTCTCTTATATTTACTTATCTTCTTGGTGTCGATTTTTATCTATGCATACACACACGCACGCGCGCTCACACACAGGATCCTTTCATTTAAATCATTGGGGTGTTTTGACATCATATTGAACCGTTTCAGTACTTCTTCCATTCTTTTAAGCTCAGCAGTTAGCCTTCAGAAATCACATTAGTAGCCATTACCAGAGAACATTACAAATTATAATCAGATTATTACAAGAATAAATAGCCTAAATCCCTGGTCTGACATCCGTGCTCTGAAACCGCAGAGCGAGGTTAGCATTACCCCGCTGCGAGCGTGGGAATTGCCGAGCGCCGTGGCGCCGCAGCCGGGAGGTCCCGCAGAGCTCGTGGGGCATGGGCAAAAGTCTCTGGCTCTTATGACTTTCCGATCGTCGTCTTCCAGCGCAGACCCTTGGCACTCACTGGCTGCCTCAGTTTATGCTAAGAGTACGCCGACAGCCAAGTGACCCTAAACATGGGGAACATGAAATTATTTTAAAGCGATTTTGTAGTCTCCCATACTTAAATTCAAAACCTTGGCCATCTCTTTTCCCTTCTTTACCCATTTGCATCTAAATTACATTCAACACCTCACAAAGATGAAGGGATTTATTATTTGAACACCTTACCTTGTAGCACCCATAGGTCAGGATCAAGAAAGAAAGAAGTTTCATACTACAGACTGTAGCCTAGAGACAAAGGCTAAACTTCAGTACCTATAGTTATATATATATATTTATTGATATATACTTACATGAATATTAACATAGATTTTCTTAACACTGGATTCTGTTGTAAAAATTGGCCTTTTTAAAAATTGTATCAGTACTTGTAGGGCTATAGGACAATGTCCTGCACAGATGTGAGGCGAGACCTTTTTTGAGGATATATGGGGCACCGGGGGCACCTGAGCTCCACATCAGCTTGCTTAGCCTCTTTCTAAAGAACTAGGGCAGCTACAGCTGCAAAGTGCTTCATCGGTGTTGAAAACTGGCCTTCCACATTGAATACTGCCTGGCAGTGACTGCGAATATCTCAGGACATAGTGCAGTCACAGGAACCCAGCACTGAAAATGCAAACCTAGCAGCCTATTTGGGTGGCATTAACTAGGTGGCAACCCAACCTTTTCCTACTGTTACTGTAGCCTGAAAAACTATGCAAATGCATTGCAGCTGAAGCAAGGAGGAAAAACTAAACAAGCCCAGACAACAGAACAAGCCAGCTCATATTAGTATTCTGCCACGGTGAAATAAAGCAGAACATTCAGACCAAAGAGGCCCGAATGAAGGTCTTATAGGGAATATAACTGGTTGAATAGGAATAGTTTTAATCTCTTAGTGGTGCCACAAATCCCCTCTGAGAGAATGAATTGTGGAACACTTTACATTTTTAACTGTTTTCCAGTTTCTCTGGAATAGTACCGTGCCTCAGGCCAACCTAATAACATTCCTGGCTTGCCCTGCTGTAACAATCTGTTTGTAAAAACTCATCCAGTCAGATGATTTGGGTTTTTATATCAAATTGCTTTGGAGAACATCCATAGTTGGAAGTGCATAATAATATGTTTTATTATTGCTGTAAAAAAATAAAAAAAAATAAAAAAAACCTAGAAGTGGTTTACTTTTTCCCATTGGGGAGGCCTGGTTTGTTATTACACTCTACTCAATGAAAATTAATGACTCTGCCACAAGCGCTGCAAAAAGTGTTCCCTGGCTAAAATTTTCAAAAGTAACTAGTGATTTGGAGTTTCTTTGCTTTTATGTGTTCAGTTTGAAATACCTTAAAAACAGACCTGATTTTCAGAAAATGCAAATCACTTTCTGCAGATCTTCTGCATTACCCAACACCTTCGGCCTCTGTTGTTTTAAGGTCATGGTAGATGTTATTTATTGCTGACAAAATGCAAATATGCTAACTCCTTGCCAATTAGTACACTATGGCATACTTACATAGCACGGATAAATGCATTTCAAAGAAAAATATTTAAAAATAGAGCTTTTTCCTTCCTTGTATCTGCAAGAACCCGTAACTCTTGGAATGCTCTGCAGCTGGACAAGCGTGCAAGGAGAAGAGAGTGGACCAGGGCCCAGTTTAAGTAGTCATTTCATATGGGGTATAAAGGAAACATCAAGACAACATCCTGCAGTCCCAGGAGGGGCTTGAACATGGTGTTGTACTTTTATTGTCTTTAATGGAGATGGAGTAAAATTCATCCTTATAAAAATTGTCTTGTCTCTCATTTTAGGATATTTCTAATTTTCCTCTTACAAATGCTACCTGTAGCACTGTGTGCTCCTAGGCTATCTAACAGAATCACAGAATAGTTGAGCCTGGCAAGGAGCTCTGGAGATCGCCTGGTCCAGCTCCGCTGCTGAAGCAGGATCCGCTCAAGCCAACCAGACCATGCCCAGTCAGGTTTTGAATATCTCCAAGGACAGAGTCTCCCCACATCCCTGAGCAACCTGTTCCAAAGTTCAACCACCGTCACAGTGAAAAAGTGTTTTCTTATATTCAAGTGGAATTTCCTGTTCTTGGGTTTGTGCCTGTTGACTCCCATCTGGTCACTGGGCACCGCCGAGAAGAGTCAGGCCCCATTCTCTTTACTCCCGCCATCAGGAGTTCATACACACTGATAAGCTCCCCCTGAGCTGTCTCTTCTCCAGCCTGAACAGTCCGAGCTCTCTCAGCCTCTGCTTGCATGAGAGATGCCTCTATTCCTTAACCCTCTTTGTGGCCCTTGCCTGGATTTGCTCCAGTATGTCCATGTCTTTCTTGTACTGAGGAGCCCAGAACTGGACCCAGCACTGCAGATGTGGCCTCCCCAGTGCTGAACAGATGGGAAGGATTCCTTCCCTTGATCTGCTGGCAACACTGCCAAATGCAGCTCAGGATATCATTGGCCTTCTCTGCTGCAAGGGCACATTGCTGGCCCACGTTCAACTTGGTGTCCACCAGGATCCCCAGGGCCTCTCTGCAGAGCCGCTCTCCAGCTGGTTGCCCTCCAGCCTGCAGTCGTGCATGGGATTACCCCTCCCCAGGAGCAGGACCTTTTTTTTCCATACCAGTGACAGGACAAGAGGAAACAGCCACAAACTGAAGCACCAAATGTTCCACAGGAGCTTAAGGAAAAAATTCTTGCCAGTGAGGGTGCCAGAGCCCTGGCACAGGCTGCCCAGAGAGGCTGTGGAGTCTCCTTCTCTGGAGATCTTCCAAACCCGCTGGGACGCAGCCCTGAGCCACCTGCTGTAGGTGACCCTGCGTGTGCAGGGGGGTTGGACTAGATGATCTCTAGAGGTCCCTTCCAACCCTTCTATAATTCTAGGACGTGACTGTTGCCTGTGTGGAACATCGTGAGTTTCCTCTCCGCCCATTTCTCCAGCATGTTGAGTTTGCTCTGAATAGCAGCACAACCATCTGGTGTAACACCCACTCCTCAGAGTTTTAAATCACCTGCAAACTTGCTGAGGCTGCATTCAGTCCCAATACCCAGGTCACTAATGAAGATGTTAAACAGCATTGGCTCCAGTATCAATGCCAGGGAGACACCACTGATGACTGACCACAGCTGGACTTTGTGCCACTGATCTCAACCTGGAATGTCACTGCATTGGAGGCGCCAAAGCCGACCTGGAGCCTGACTGTCCCTTCCTCAGTGGGAAGAAAAGCTACTAAAACCTGTGCAAATCTGGGGGCCTACAACTTAATTGGAAGCTGATGTTCTAGATGTGATGTCAAAGCTTGTTCAACTATGCAACAGTTGAGAAAGAAGCATCATAGCTGTTCTTATTCCAGCCACTCAAATGACAGCTTCAAGAAAACCCAGAAGGACATTGTAATCTTTTCCGCACCTCAGCTGCACAGGAGCAGGCAGAAGAAAGCAAGGGACTGAAGGAGAAAGCAAGGAATTGGCTTCCAGGCTCTGCCTCAGCCATGGCAATTAGACAGTAGTCACAGGAAAACACACACACTAATGTATAAGGCTATTTCACTCTTTTCTGGAGATACACTCTAATTCTAGTCATGTCTAATTAGACCAAATTAAAAACCTGCTTTGGATATGTTTCCCTACAGCTTGGTTCCACACAGTTAATGCAGCCTTGTCTTTTCTTAGAAGAGTTCCACAGCTCTCACTGCTGAACCTGCGCCACGTCGGGATTGTTGTTGTTGAACTAGCCGCATGGCATTCAGAGGCTCAGCACTTCCTTTAACTTGCTCTGCCTTCCCGGGATTGTCCCCTTTTGCTTTGCAGAGGGCTCTGTCACCAGGAATTCCTCTGCAGGAGAATGAAAATAGTTATTGTCCTTGTAATAGCTATCTGTCCTTGCTTTTACCTTAGGAATAGCCACCAGTAGCCCTTCTTGTCTGTTTGATTGTGGCAAAAGAGGAGTGTTTTTCTAGCTCCAATCTGAAAAGACCTGGACATGAGGAAACAGCATCAGATGATCACACTGCTGATGACTGGCAATCCCTAGGTTAGAGGAAGCATCTCTTTATCCTGGGAGAGCCCTAATACTATAGATGTATCATCATGATACACACATACAGCACAGACACTTCGTCTGCAGAGAAGCCTGCTACTTTAGCAAAAATTAAAGGGGTGCTTGCTATATTGCTTTGCTGTGGTTCAGTTTTACAACTCCTGACACACTAACTAAGGATTCGTATGTGACTGGTAACGTTGCTGGGATTGAGGGGGGAACACGCGCACTGCCTAATGTCATCTCTGCTGCAGCGCTTGCAAAGGGCAGGTAGTTCCTCGTGCAGAACCAGCGTCAGCCAGGGGCACCCGGAGGAGCAGCGGCCGGGGCGAGGTGGAGCAGGGAGAAGCAGCCAGGGCAGCAGCTCCGGGCGGGGGAAGCAGCCCCGGTGGCTCGTGGCGCTCAGGTCCCCGCGGCGCGGCCGGCTCGGGGCACGGTGCCGGCATGACCAGCGGTGCCGCCGGCGCTGGCAGGACACGCCGGAGCTGGCCACGAGCCCAGCAAATAAACATGGAAAGATGAGAGCTGGCCAAGGTGGGAGGTTGCAGCCCCCTCCACACTCCGGTCCCCTTCTTCCGAGGCCTGTCTCCTCAGAGGGTTATCTTCCAAAAATAAATGGATCTTTGTCCTCCTTCAGGAAAATGAACCGCCCTCTGGAAAAAGGGATTCCCCACATTTCCCCAGTAAACTGCTTTGCATTCAAGGGTGTGTGCATGACCTGAGAAGGGATATGATCCGATTTCTTTTAATAGTCTCAGGGCATCCTCATAGTCTGGAGCATCTATTATTGTCCATGACATTCTGCTATCCTGTCTCAAAGAGCCTATATCTTACGGATACAGCTCTTTAAGATGTCCATTCTAACACAGCATGGATTTTCAAAGGGAGATGTGACATCCAGGGGACACATGAGGATCAGGACTTGAAGTACTGAGAATGCAAGGAGGTCAAGAGACTGGAAAAAAGGCCTAGGAGGTTGTAGAGTGGGAGCTGGTCCTACCAGAATACAGAAAACTGTGTGAAGTCTTACGCAGTGCACAGAAGTAATATTACCCTTCTAAAAGATCTTAAACAAGTTTATACTGGCAAGAAATTTTGTTTGAAGAGGCCATGACATTTCTGATCAATTTCTGCATGTCCTAGACCTGCATTTACTTTTTTTTTTTTCTGGGAAATTAACATTATTTTCCCCCTGGACTTTGAAGATATTTGTACCTGAAATATTATAGAAATAGAGAGATGCTGCATATAGCAAAGTCTGACTGTATTTCACAAACATCCTGAATAAAGGAGAATCAACTGTGCTAGATCTTCAGCAATTTTTCCATGTTAAATAAAAATCCTCTCAAGCCTAATGTATCCTGTATCCTGTCTTGCAGACACAGGTGGGATTCTTTTCTATCACCCAATTTGATGAATGGTTTGAAAGTGTTATTTGGATTCCCGGTGTACATTCTTTGCTTTAGGAGTTATATATTTATCAGTACTACTCTCCAGTTCTCCCTCAGGCATAGTAAAAGTGCATCTCAAGTTTCATTCCAGCAGTAACTCCTCAATTTACAAATCAACGAGCATGATCCTGCTTATTTTTCCTGACTTTAGTAAGACATTTGAAATGCAAAAATGCTGACAAAATAAGTGTGCACAAGAGCACAACAAACAACAATATAATGTGAATATGAAAAAGCAAAAGCAAAGTGGTTCTGATAAAAGAACCATTATATGGACTCAGAATTGACAACGAGACAATAAACTGTGGCTTCATCACACCTATACAAGGAATGAAGCTGACAGATGCGCAGAGAGCAGAGTGGCAGTAGATTCGGGGGCTCCCACAATGTTCCCCTGCTTTTGCCTCCACTTTGTGCATGCTGAGACTATCACAGTGGAAGGAACCAACTACCACCAGGCTTGGAAATACTAGAGCATATTAATTTAGCACATATAGTGTTGGGATTTTATATTTTGCTTTGACTGTTACTTTTCTGGGAAATACAGCAAGGGAATTCTTTGGATACATCAAGCAGATGCTTTATTTATATATATTTTCCAAGTGTAAAGTGCTATTGAATAGAACAATCACAGTATACACTTCCCTTCCAGATGTGTAAATAATTACACAGGAGGCCATGTACAAAATAATCAGGCTCTTCCTTTCATTGACTGAAGCCAGCTGATATGCTTTAATGGAAGGTTATAAGGTAAGATCTCGATCCTGCAAACTTTCTCCAGTGAAAAAATCTGTCTGTGTGAACTGGCCCTGATGACCAACCCATGTGGACCCAGCTAGTCCCATGTATAAAGGCTGATATGACCACAGCCGTGACAGAGCTCAAACAAGCCAGCACATAAAGAGTATCTTGTGCAAACACAGCACATCTGGGCTGCCTTTCCAGCTGCCTGATGCCTCATGGAAATGAGAAAAGGTCTCAACTTTAACAGCTTCTGCCTCAGAATGAGACCGTGTTTGTCTCTTCCTACACCCAGCCATGAATTTCTGGAACCCTACTGGAGTACCACATCTCTGATACTTCCACCTGTGCTAAATGCAGTTGAAATCAGCCCACTAATTCAAAAGCTTTCAGAGGGCAGCTGGCAGAGACACATGCAGGACAGAACAGGGGACTCATTGTGCCCACCCATGGCCAAGGAAGCACGCCCTCCAAATGATAAAAGAATCATGTTCCCTTGGTACAAAAAAACTTACAGATGTGATAAAAACATCCTCCTGATGGAGGAAATAGAGGGAGAAAAGAGACAAATACCAGACTGCCTCCTCCCAGCCCTTAAAGGCACAGCACTTCATGGTTACCACTCCTACCTACAACAGCTAACACTCAGATTACCAGCTCACCCTTGTCTAGCCCTTGTCCTGCTTCCTTGTCCAAGGCGCCTCTTGGAGCACAAGGGAGCTAAAAACTGGGCAGGACAAAGTCACGCTCTCTCTATGAAACTGTGTTTTCTGTGCTCTTTTTGTTACTGCTGATGAGAACTGCCTTTTACTCCTATTGATCAGAGAAGCTTTTTGCTTTAAAGTTCACACACACAAAAAACAGTAATGCACTTGATTTTCTTTAATAGCTGCAAAGTCAGGAAGGAATTTCCTATTCTTACGTTTGTCGCTTGGCAAGAGATGAAGAACGTCAAAGCTTCCGGGAGCGCCAGTCCAAGCTGGCTGTAGTCTGGCCGTTGAAAAGACTCAAAGATCAGAAGGGACCGTCTCAATAATCTGAAACACAGACCACAGGAGCGCCTTGAGTCGATTCTTGTGTATACTTCAGCATATTCAGCAAACAACAATCTTGACATTAGTGATGGATAAAGATCACAAAATCCTTGTTGAACTGTTTCAGGCTGTTTAAAACGCCCTGGTTTCAGTCTAAATGTAATGAGGTTCAACCTCCAGCTGATCCTTCTTGTTACACCTTTCCATGATAGATACTGGAGAACCTTCATTACCTTAGTTTCCTCGCTGCATATTTACTTACAGGCTGCAATCAAGTCATCTCATGACCTCTCCTTTGGTTAGGGAAAGAGCTTGAACTGAAACCTCACGGTAAAGAACGTGTTCCCTTCTCTAGGCACTTGAAGGCTCTTCTGTGAGCCTGCTCTAATTTGTCTTAATCACTACCTCAGCACAGTGATCTGTCTGCACTGCCTTCTTTGAGGAATTCATGGATTCAGGTTCATTTCGAATGCAGTGATTTAGGCAGAGGAGGAGGCAAGCACAACCACCATAAAAAACACTTGTCTGACATGTAGACATGTGTACAACACTGCAATACTACTGCCGGGCAGCAGGAGGAACACAATAAACCCTGCAAAGCCTTCTATTCATAATTATTCTGAATACTTTATATATATATATTATATATATATTTGTTTGCTTCTTGAGCAAGCCTGTTCCCTTTCATTTCAATTTTTTTAAAGGAATGAGAAGAATGTGTATACATATATATATATGTATTTGCCTTAGTGATGGTGTACTGCCTCTGGATATAAAAATACAGATATGATTAAAGTTGACATGTTTCCCTGTTTCTAGCCAAGATGGCAACACCACATCATTCCAAAGAAGAGGCAAGTGATTGCTCCGGGTTTCTAGAGAAGGCGGTTATCGGCAGTCGGTCAGGCAGCGGGAGCTGCCCTTCCTAGCTGGGATGCCAGCTGGCACCTGCAGGGAGAGCTCCAGCTGTGACCCGGCTCGCGAGGGCTCTGCAGCTGCAGGGAGCCCCGTCCCGTCGCCGGGCCGCGTGAGTCAGAGCCGCAGCAGAGCTGGCAGGAAGCAGGGAAGGGCCCGGCCTTCCAGGGAAACCTGTGGCGGCCGAATCTGTGAACTCAGAATAAAAGTATAGCGCTCTGGTATGCGATGACTAGCTACATAAAAGCTGGGGAAATGCTTACTTTGATGTGTATCTGCTCTTCAAACTGATCTAGATTTAGGTGAACTTGCTCAGACACCAGCAGTTTTCTAGCCATTGCACCCCAGGGCTGATTACTTTATTCTGCAGGTCTTAAAAATGATTCCTTTAGCCTGAATCACCACATGAGCAATCCCCTATCATGAACAGTAACACAGAAGGGAGGAGATCAATATAGGTATCCTGCATGCTCTGTCTCAGGGGACTTTCCTGCCTGCCTATACTGCTAAATGCCTTTTCAGCAGCAGTGCCAACACCATACCATTTTTCTTTTTTAATTCAAACATGTTTATTTCTGTTAAAATTGCATGAGAGAAAATTTACTTAAGAAAAAAAAAAACCTTGATCCCAAATTCATTACACCTTTGGGGCTTGGGCGCTGTGGTTTACTTTCGCCGCTTTTTCTTCTCAAAGCTAACACCGCAGGCGAGTGACTGATTAATTAATTTTATATGAACAATTTAAATTTGGGATAACATTTGACTGCCCCTTCTGCCTTCACTGGCAAGTAGTGAGCAAATGTCTAGCTTAAGAACTAGCAGAAATGGTTATTTCTGAATGGAGGGTAATTGCAAGGAAATCCTTGGACTTGAATCCTCTGAGAGAGCCAGTGCCATAATTTGATGGACAACCTGTCAAACCAAATACAGACCTATTGCACAGAATTGACTGGCAATAAGCAAAGGATTTTTAATTGTAGAACAATTGTAATTGCACAGGAAATAAAAAAAAAGATGTTAAGATTAGTTGCAGCAGAAATCCCTTGATGATAAATGCTTTTCAAGACAATGTGTAGACACACAAAATTCATTCAAATGTAAAAAAAAAAGACTTCTTTCTACAAGAATTCCTGATCCTTTAGTCTCTCTGCTCTCTAAATTCTCTCTAGGCACATGTTCAAGAAGTAGATTTTGCAGAAAAACTCCATATAAGTTTAATTTATATCTGCATTTTTGACCAGTTAGTGCTTAGTGCTAAAGAATTTTTTTTTTTTGGGGGGGGGAGGGAGTTTAATTAACTTTAATTGACTTTCATTTCTATAGATATAGACAATATTTTTGAATCTCCAACATGAATAAATTGATATTAGGAAATTTTCTTTCCTTAATAGTACCCTAGAAAGAAAATAGCACCCTGTTTTCTTTCTTTTCCTCTATCTCATCTTCAGATCTCCCAAACGAAATATATGGTACACAGATAATTTCAAATATCAAAGCAGTTGATAATTCCCCTCGGTTTGGTTGATGGCTCTTTGACTGAGTAGCAGAGCAGAATGGAAGGTGTTTTTATCAGATGAAGAAGACCCTTGCTCCCTGGTTGCAAAACCACTGTGTATTTGCTTTTCAGCTGTGATGGTGGAGGAGTAACACGGGCTGTGGACAGAACCGGTGGGAACGGCGGCCCCGAGGGAGGGAGGCTGCGTCGCTCTGCTGTAGAATTCACTTGGGATAATCCCGCCAGCTACCGACCCTCTCGAGAGTCCATGCACAGGTCTCAAAATACAGAGCGAACCCTCCGATAACAATACGCTTGGCATGGAGGGCAGGTAATATATAAAAAGCAGCTTACATGCTTTAATAGTCTTGCAGTTACACTTCTAGGTCTGCCTGATAGATCTTTTAAAAAATCAAAATGAAGTTTTTGAGTGTGTTCAAAATGGGAGAAAAATCACAGAATAATTAAGGTTGAGAGGGTCCTCAGAAGACCATCTGGCCCAACTTCTTCTTAAGAGGGTGGATTTATCTGAGGTGCTCAGGGGGTTGTAGCTCCCCTAATTGCACCCTGCACTCTGTGGTGCAGACACTTCACATAGATGGCATAATGTGGGAGCAGCTGCATATCTGTCCCTCTCGGCCTGCTATCTAAAAGCAACTGCATCTGACCATGGTCAGTCAACAGGAAGATCTGAAGTCATTAAAGTAGCCTTGCACTTTTTGACTTATTAAGGACACACTGAGGGTTTTTTTTTTTTAATGCAAATATACAATGCTGTTGAGCTAAAACATTCTGAGGTGAACATTCATTGCTCAGACTTCAGGATGAGACAGCAAGGCTCTGATTTTTCTAAGTGCTAAGCTTGAAATACAATTAAAGCAGTCAGACTGTATGCATGTGCCAAGACTTTACATTTGCTGATTTAGCTGTGTACTTGATGTGACAAAATCCAGAGCGTCTGGGTGAGCATGTGGAGGCAGCTGAGAATTTCTGAAAATCCCCATGGAACAGACAATCCCTCTTCTATATCCCAGAGTTGTTCTTTCCCTCAAGCCCTGAGGGGATTTGGGTGCAACTAATAAGGAATTCTACTAATTCCCCAAATGCTGATGCATGCACCAAATCACATTACATCCCCTGGCCTGCTGTACTGTAAATGCGGCACAAATGAGTTTTCCAGAGTCACAGTGGAAGCCAGAGAGCCCCAATTCCCAGTCCTGTAATCATACCCCTGGACCACATAGATCGTTAGAGAATCAGAAATAGAAGAAAGCTATCTATTTACTTTGTCAGAAGAGACTATTTAAAAAGCAAAACCAAAGAAAATCTGAGCAGCTCTCAAAATTTCTGTGGCAGCAGTGAAACTCCCTTTCAGATGCTGTCTTCTGAACAGCAGTTTTCTACAGCTTTAAAAGTCTTGGTTTTGCCTTTTTTTTTTTCTTCTATTGCCAATTTTAAGCAATGAACTATTCAGTTTTATAAAATGGAGTATAATGAAAGAGCTCACTACACCCCCAGGAGTGCCACATTTGGGTTCACAAACAGAAAGTAACTTGATTGACCAAAGTTGAATAGAGGTTGTCAGTTAATACTGGCTATGCTGCTAGCATCGGTTCATTTTGTTATTCATCTCTTTGCTCTGTTATGCTGGTTTTCTTTCTTTTCTTTTCTTTTCTTTTCTTTTCTTTTCTTTTCTTTTCTTTTCTTTTCTTTTCTTTTCTTTTCTTTTCTTTTCTTTTCTTTTCTTTTCT
>VZSV01000012.1:8590734-8627963 GCA_013398735.1 Nothocercus julius
GCCGGGGCGGCCGCGGCGCGGCCCTGCTGGGAGACCTGCAGCCCCAGCGCCGGGCTGCTCCAGCCCCGCTCCGCAGCCCACCTGGGGAGGGACGCGGCCCCGAGGAGCTGCTGCGGGGAGACGGTGTCACTGGGAAGTGCCACGGAGCTGGCGTTTATATAACCCCGTTTAAAAATAAATATGTGCCCCCCAAGCTGCACGGAAGGCAACTGGGTCTCAGTTTAGTTTGTCTCCTCTAGGAGACAGGTGAATTAGGTATGTGTGTTGAATACTAAAAGCGGAGTCAAGATCCCCCCCTTTTTTTTTTTCCCCCTGACTTTAAAAGGTTGTGCACAAGGCAGCAAACTACTTTTTTTCTATGGGTATTTGAGTGCTACAGATACTTCATGTATGTTGAAGGGATTTGTATTCTTGAACTTCCATGTTATAATATGTCTTTGTGTTCTCTTTCTTTTAAAGTTCTCTTTGAGATGAGCAGTTTCCTTTTATGGGATTTTTTTCTGCCTTTATATCTGGGTGACCGGCTATAAAGACCCTTCTGCAGTTGCAAACAGCATGGCAAATATTTTAAAAGATTAAGTGCATTAGCAATTAAAAAGTAATTGTAGAGTAGTTTAATTTTGCTTTTGTTAATATCATGTGCCTTATGTCCTGAGACTGGAAGGCAATTGTTGAGGTGGTAGACCCTTTTCTCTGAACCTCAGTACTGAATCCATGTCTCAGCCTGGCTTTCTGGAAGTGCTTTTGTTTTTAGTGTAGCCGTGATAATGTAGCTCCTAATTCCCCTTTGTGTAAGCCTGGCTAATTTCAGTTTAGGGACATTATTCCCAAATGTAGTACTCTCTTTGTAAGAGTATTTCCACCCATGTTCTTGCCCACAAGTTATACTTGTGCAGCACTGAGGTGGTGAGCTATGTGCACCAGAAGTTTTGAGTCCCAACAAGTTACTGGTGGTGGGGGGATGTCCTTTCACAAGGCCATTTCTAGAAGGGAAATGGGGGTTTTGTCATTTGCCACTGACCATGTGTACCTCATATCTGCAAAATGCAATCCATCTGGTTGATGAAGGTCTTGTAGCTGTGCCTGCAGATGACACCAGAACAATTTCTTTGTTATGTCCTGGGCATCTTGGGGCCTGGCTCGCATGGTCACACGTCGTTTTTGAGATGAGGCAAGTTTCCAAGTTGGCAGTCTCCTAATTCAGACAGTTGTTAATCTATAAACCAGGGTATTTGAATAGAGCTGATATCAAAGCAACAGCCTTCGTGATAGAACCTGTATAAGTATAGGTATGACTTCTGTCTTCTGTGTTTTTTTTTTTTTCATATGTTAATAACTATGGTAGAGTGAATTAACTAGACTTTCGGGAGGTATGGTTTGTCAGTCCAAAGCAAACTACAAGGAATGAGAAGTTGAAGCCTCATAGTGTTTCTGAAGCGTGATGGGTCAAGCTACTTGACTTTTCTAATTGGTCTAAATGTTTTATTAGCAGTACAGTGAATAGGCGAATTCAGACAGCTGGGTACCAGGCAGTAGGTTGGCATGACTTCATGTATGTAAGAGCCTTGAGAAAATGGCTGTTTTAGACCTTGCAAGAATATCTAGAATTTCTCCTCTAACTTTTTTTGTTTGTTTTTAATGGTAGCAGGTACATCTGAAAGAGAGTAGATGGAAGGGATTAGAAAAGCAATGTGTTCTGTNTCTTTGAAACATGTGAAACCTGTCACTCCAAGGCAAGGTCCTAGCTAAGTGACTATTCAACTGGTTTTGTGACAGTTCACCTGTTTTCCTAGTGGACTAATAGTGGAAGGTGGTCTGCCATGTGCTTTTTCCGATCTCATTCATCAGGTTTAAACCTACTCAACTTTAAAGTTCATTAGGAAATGAATTATAGCCCAATCAAGGCAAAATATTAGGAATAGTGGTGATTGCTGTTAATACTTGTAAATAACCTGATTCTGTGCTGCCCTGTTGGTAAATAGCCCAGTTCTTACTAGATGCATCCTGAGATTCAGATGGCCTTAAAAATAGGCAAGGCTATTGTATTAAGATTCACTTAAAGTGTTATTTCATTCACTGTTGTAAATAGCAAAAGCAAATGTAAAATCCAAGAAAGGCCCCACTTTCTTCACTGAAAAGCTTAAATTGCTGAAGTGTGCCTGATTTTGTGGAATAAAACAAGCAAACAAAAAATCTCCCAAAAACCAAAATAACAACAAAACCCTTTGCAGTGATTTCATGAACTTCTAAGACACTGATTTCTGAACTAGAGTAGACAGATGTTTTGCAAATATCTGTCTATTCTAGACTGATTTTTCTCCTTGGTTTCATCAAACTGGAGGGGAAATGAGGACTTAGTGTTCGTGTTGTGGTGGTGCCTAGAGGCTTCAATAGGGCCGCTGTGCATGTTGGTAGTGAGCGATGTGCAGTGCGTCTCCTCCATGTGGTCAAGGTGTGCACCCTATTGAGATGTCTTCTAAGATCATCTTCCAGGATTAAAAAGTGCATCCCTGTTCACAGGATTTGGAAGAATCATCAACTTTTCCGATACCATTAGTCCGAAACAAGCGTGTAGTTGATCTGTTAAATAAAGTGCACTAAAACTATGCATGTTTCTGTGGTTTGGTTATTTGACAACTTATTTTAATCTCAGCTATATTGAGTTAAAATATAGTGTTTAAACTTTTGTAAATGTATGCTATACCTTCTGGAGCCCTTATACTTTGTCAGCTCTATAAATTAACTCTGACACACTGAATATTTTTCACCACCTAACATAGCTGTTACTTAAAGGGGGAGGAAAAAAAAAACAAAAAACCACATGCTCTTTCCATGCATACAGCTGGACATCTCTGTTAAATTTTTCAACAAAAATGAAATTTTGATTGCTTTTCTAAAGCTTCGTGAATACACTAATTGGTGAATCATCTAATGTGTGCTTTAGTTTCAGGAAATACGAAATGGCTCACTAACTTCATGGTTCTAAGATTATGCAGACCTTCTGAAAGTCTCAGTAAGAAAATGTGTGTAGTGGTGGTGCTTGGTATTTTTGGCTGTGAGAGATGTTGGCTAAAACTCAGTGTAGCTATGCACAGACTGTGATAGTTTATATAGTGGAAACTTCTTTGAAGAATTATCTGGAGAAAAAAAAGGCAATTTTACAGGTTTATCTACTCTTGAAGCCTTATCCATATTTTGTTAAAGTAATTTGCAGTTGGGAGCCTCTTTTGTGCCTCCAGCTGGTCACAAATTCCTGGGTAACGTGGTGGTAGATTCTTTCTTGCCTGTGCTTCTACACAACCGTCATTGCTGAGTTCTTCAGCCTTAATGTTGGACAGCTGCACAACATTTTAAGCCTTTCTTTGAAAGATTGGGATAAGAAGCCGGGGGGAGATGGAGGCTGCCCAGATAAGTAATATTTCTTTGATGACTCCATAGTATTTTCTTTATATGGCTATATAAGGCATGGTCTAGACTATCTGGATATTGCTTGATTATATACTGTGTTATCATCACGAGAAGGTTTGGGTCTGTGCAATGTGTAATAAGAAGCTAAATTTCAGTGTACCACAGCCTCGTGTTAACATATAGACCTTTTCATAATACATGTTTCTATCCCTTTTGAAGGTGCGTGGAGCATTCTTAGAATATTGTTAAATTCCTTATTACTGCAAACTTATTATTACAGGCACCAATTTCTTATAGCCTGAAGTTTTTATTGTGTCTGGAAGTGCTTCAGAGAGTTGATTGGAGTATATTTACCAAGGCAGAACTTCAGAGATTGTCAAAAAAAAAAAAAAAATCCACAACTAAATATGGTAGTAATACTAAATTTAATTTTAAAAATATATTTTCTGCTCTTTCTCTGCAGAATGAATTAGTAATTCAAAAGTCAGTCTGATACATAGATGAAATCATTTGGGCACCGTAGTTCAACCTACATGTTAATCCTAGGATTAAGAATTGTAATTCTGGGATAAAAGGACCTGGTACTTAGCACCTTGTAAATAATTCCATTAACTTAATAGGAGCTTAGGAGTGCAGTTGAATGAATTAGGTAGATTTGATGAAAATGACAATAAAAGCTAATCGAGATTGTCTCATAGAATATTTGGCCTTAAAAACAAATACCAAAATTTAGATGGTAGTGATTGTTTGTAGCAATTTGACTTAACTTTCTTCAAGAAACTTAACTAGATAAGATGAGACTTTGTATGAGTGTGTCTGTTAGGACAGACTCCTGAATACTCTACTTTTTGGAAAGAAATCGAATAGCACGAGCTCACTCTCTAAAATATTTTTAAGTTTGGATACCTCAAATTCTGTCTGCTTAGGTACATCTGCTTTCATACCTGTCTGCCTTAGGTTTGGGTTTTTTTTTTGCAGTGTGACTTTGAGGTAGAGCTTGATTCATTCCTTGACTTGCTAATGGAAAAGGTACTCCTTTACTAAATTTAGGCTTTGGAGAACTTTTAAATTTTGGCTGGCCTTTATGGAGTAGGAAGTATTTTATCATTCCACTAATATAATAAGAGGATTCTTACCCTTTTGAAACAGCATATGCATAAAATGAATGAATCTTGGCTTACAGATTTTCTTTAATCTTCAGTTGGCTTTGGTGGCTTGGTATCTTTGTGTGATAGCTTTGTTTAAGCATTTATACTACTTAATTCATGCTTTGTTTTGTTTCTCAGATCTTTAATGTTCACATTTTTGTTAAGGAATGATGAATGTCTTTTTCTAACTCATGTTACACGTCACTGGGATAGATATTAGAATTCAATTAAATATACAAATAGCATTTTAAAATTGATGTGTACTTCAGATGTACTGGATGAGTAGTAAACCCACTGATTTTATCAAAACACATTTTCCATTTAAAATTAGCTCAGTAAAAGGTTCCATTCACTTGTATCCTGCAATATTTTATACTGAGAGATCTCATTTCTCATTCATTGTTCTTACTCATTTCTTGGAAGGGTAGAATAACTATGTATTTTTAAGCTGCCAAGCAGTTTCTCAACTTCTTATTCAACCACTTCATTTAACCTTCTTGAGTAGCATTTAGCCAAGGCTGCAGAGATGATGATTTCAGTAGAGGGGAGATGCCACTCTGGTTTACTCTGCTGGCTTGGAGAGCTAATGGAGGTGCCAAGGAGATGGCTGAAGAGTGAGCTGCTCCAAGGTGTGTGCAGGGGAAAGAGGTGTTTGGTTTTTTTATTGTATTACTCCTTTGGATTGTGATGATTTGTTATTCCTTAAGCCTATCTCATCTAACTGCACCCTTAATGCAAGAAAAGAGTCCCTTGGCTCCAGCAAACAGAACTTCTGCTGTTAGGATCTCGCAGGCTGTTTCAGGAAGCTTTAGTCAGTGCGTAGGTGGTGACTTCCACCCTTTTGGTCATTTGACATTCCTTAAAAGATTGTCGACAAAAGTGTTGGATTCAATTTACAGTTTTAGTATCAGGTCAGTTGTATCTTTAAAAGTGTGGGTGCTTTATCTACCAAAGGATTTGTTTTATAAATATCTTGCTTAAAATCTGCATGTCTCGTCTCTGAAGGAAGACAAGAAACTTGACAGCAGGGCTTCTCTAACTGGAAGTCACAAATGTAAGGCAAGTTAACAGGGTCCATTAGGAGGTGTGTTGTTGTTAAGTACCTTTGCATTCTCCAAGATCATATTATCTCTGAGTTTGAAAGTGCCTGTATTGCAAAATACTGGCAGGAAGATGATATTAGACTTGTATTATTAAATACCTCACCCATCCTTGTACTTTTCCTATGCAGCACGTATGGGTCTGAATGGTCCTTAACCGGGTGCACCCCACCAGGCTGGGCCAAGGTGGTACTTGGTGACTTTATTAGCTTATAGGATGGTCTAAAAAAACTTTCATTTGAAAAAATTATCCAATTTTTGTCTTTTTAACACCTGCCTTAGATACTGAAAGCCATGTTGGATTATGACCCTGGCTGATAGTTTCCTTTGGTAAGCTACTTTACCTTTTGAAGTAATGTTCAGTGAAACATTTTTGGATAAAATCTGTATTATTTTGGAAGTTTAATATATTGTGCACTGGTAAAATCCATGTGAAGCTGACTTCTTATTTTTTATCTGGTATTTTGCAGTGGTTTTAAGTATCAAAGTTTTTAAAAGTTCTGTACATCAACAAGGTAGCTTATAAACTAGTGGTTTCTTTATATTGATTGAATTGGATTCTAGCAGAGCTTATCTGAATAAGTGCAAGAACTCTTGCAAATTGGCCTGCTGAAATATTCCCTACTGAAGCAGGAAAGGGAAAAATCTGTGAATATGTCAGCTTAGAAGTTTTAGTTTTTATAATACTGAAATAATTGTGCCTTAAGAAGGGAGAAAATTGCCTTTTCTGAGTCTGAATTGACCAGTGTCAATTTTTATGTATAGATGGAAAGGTTTTGTTCTCAAGTTCCTTAGTGCCTGAAGCATCTGTTGGAGGATTTTAGCATTTTTGTCAGTGGGAGTATCAGTCCTATATGCATATGACGTGTTTTTGTTCTCTCAAGCTCCTTTGGGAGTGAAGCATCTGTTAAAGGATTTTTAATGTTTTTATCAGAAGGAGTGTGACTAAAATTCAAAGACTGTCAAGTAATGCTCTCAGCTAAATCTCGGGGTTGCTTGAGCGGATGACTGATGACCACAGCACTGAACAAGCTTTTATTTTTATATTTGCCTAGCACCCAGTTATGAACACAATAAATAAGAGGTGAAGGGCCTTATTTGTTTCTGAAAAGCAGTAGTTGTCATTTTGTGTTTTTGATTAAGGTTTGGACTTGGAATTTAGTATAACACTTGGATTTGGAGCTGAAAGGACATTTTGTTCTGCTGTAGACCAGAGGAAATCTACGCAAGCCAGGCAGAACTGACTTTTCATTGATTAAACTTAGAAATTTGTTTCCAGGTTGAGTCTAGAAACTAGCTTCCAGTGCCTAAGTCTAGGCTAACTTAAGTGGTTTGAAAGCTTGTGAACTTGGTGTTTTTTGTACTGTTTCGGTCTTTGCTTCCCCAAGACCACTGATCTCTGTGGGGTTTGTTTGTGTGTTGTGTGGGGGTGTTTTTTTTGTCCTTTCCTCTCATGTGTAGCTGATGTTTGGATATCCTCATTGGGAATGAACTGTAGAGGAATTACATCCCTCTTTTCAGCAATACACTTGGCTTATTTGAAGAGAAAAAAATCCATGTTGAACATGATAGACGACCATCCATAAGCTGAAGATTTGTAATGCTACTTCATTTATGGATCTTAAGAAATGAGTGACTGACTGTGGTCTTAGTTCTTAAAGTTCTTGCTTCTGAGCTCAAAAAAATGTAATTGCAGTGTTTTTTATATGGGTAGCTGCTTTATTTTGCTGGTACTGGGCAGCAGTAGAAACAGAGACTGAAAATGATTCACTTGGCCTGGGAATTAATTCTATAATTCTTCAACTTCTCTCAAATTTGAGAGATGAATCAATTTTGTACTGTGATAAGCTGATGATTTTAACACTGCTAAGAAATATAGTGACTTGCTAGCAGTTTGCCCATGTGTAGTTCAGGAATCTATCAGCTGCTTTATTTGCTTTAAAGCCTGTAGTAAAAATTTCATAGTTGACAAGGGCATGTATAATTTCACACAAATGTCTTAATGGAATATCTGTAATGGCATTTTTTGTTTTGCCAAGAAATGTAAAGGCACTTAATTTTTTTCTTCTGTCCAAGTCCCAAATAACAATAGTGAATAAATTGAACCTGGAAATTCTGGAGAAAAGAGAGTATTGTTATGTAAGCAGAAAAAATGGGGTGCAGCTGTGGTTTACAGTTTGTTCATTACTACAAAATTTGATAGAATTATATTCCACTGTTTGAATATTATGCTTAATGTTTGACAAATCTTTGGCATAGCAGAGATGTGGAAAGAATTAGTTTGGCTTTTTTGTCATGCAGTGCAAATCTAGAGAATGGTTACTCATGTTCAGGATACTTTTTTTTGTTTTGTTTTTCTTTCCCCCATAAATTCACTGCTCATATCTCATTTTCTGAGTTGTCACAAATGGGCTTCATTTGCTCTGTTACTCCCCAACTCACTCTTTGTACGATTAGGTTATAGCTTTAATGCCAAAAAAATACTTTGCAATTTAATATTGGCTGACTTAATGAGGGTCAGTAATTACAGTTCATGTTTCCAGCAATTTGAGTTTTTCCAGCAGTCTTTCTATGAAGAATGCAACCGTAGATTAATTTAACAAAAACTGAATCCAAAAATGTGTTTTCTGCCAAAGTCAGAGGGGTATGCACTACCAAGGTTTTCAGAACTCTTTGTTGCTTGCTAATTTGTAGATTTGTTGTAAGCCGTTGCTCAAGGATGTACAAGTTTAATATAGTGAGAAGGTTATTGAGATACAGCTAACTTACAAAATTGCTCCTATGAAATTTTACTTTTTTTTTTTTTTTTTCCCTCCAAGCTTCCTGCCAGCAGTGAGGATGTCATCTGTAAAGTATGGTCCCGTGTCTTTTTCCAACTTATTCTGAATTTGGAGAAGACAGTAAGGTAGTAATAAGGTAATAGCAGTCATTGGTTTAAGAAGATGCCTCTAAATTATTTACCTGGTAGCGTTTTCTCTCAGGCCCTACTGTCTTGTGAGGAGTGCTTGGTAGCCTGGAGAGGCTTAGGAGGAAGGAGCAGCGCTCTGCAGTGGTGGGAAGATGCACTTGACCCGTTGCATGGCATATAACAGTAGTTAGCTGATGCCTCTGCTCTGAAGGGTGTTTTCCTTCAGCAATTTCCCTTAAAACTCAGTGTGCGGTTGTCTTGTAAGGGCTAAGAAGTGATCCAGAGATAAACACCTTGAATGTAGCCGAGTTTGTTAGAGATAGGGAAAAAGAGCCTTGATCTTAACCATGGTTGTTATGCCATCAGAAACGCTCAGGTTCAGTTTTAGCAGCCCATACAGTGGCGTTACAGTGAGGTTGGCAAGGACCCTGGTGTTGGCTTTGAGACAGTGATGGAAACCAAACTGGGAACAGGGTGTTATGCAAAGCTCTCCCTTTGGCACAGGGTACAGTTTAGCTCCATTTGCAATTCCTTTAACTATAGACCCATCTGATGCTTAGGCCTCATGCTACCTTATCAGTTTTTCATGCATATGTATATATTTGTTACCATCATCATTCTCTGATTTTTGGAATTGACCCGTGTGTTTAGCTTACCGATAGGAAGGGATGGTACTTTAGCAGGTTTTGGAAATTTTGGTATGATCTTTGAGAGGTTATTGATAATGGCTTCTTCTGTTATTAGTGATACGTGTACGTTCTGCCTTATGAAGCTTTGGTGAAACGTACTTGGTGACTTCCTGACTTTGGAGATTTATATCTGAGTCCTGGGATGCCAATCATCATAGCATAGGTAGTGAAATGCAATTTGTAACTGCCTCTTTGTAACACAGGACCTGACACTGGGGCTCATGTACATGCATATGGAGGATTACTAGTCAGAAAGGCTTGCCGACATACATTTAATATGTTATACCGGGGCAATGCATGGCTGCGACCGAGCTGTGTCTTTATAAGCTCTGGAGGGAGCAGGCAGCAAGCAGGTAACGGTGAGCGTGTGTGAGGAGGAGCAGCAGCAGAGGAGCGTGTTGCAAAATGCTGGGGGAGAAGGAGAGGGAGTCCAGTCCCGCGTGTGGGGAGGGCTGGCGCAGAGCTGAAGCCTGGGGCTTGTCTGTGGCGCCACAACCACTAGTGATGGTGCTGAAGGCGTGCAGCCTCGCTGGGCTGTGACGCGTTGCAGGCAGTGCTGCTCAGAGACCTGCGCCTCTCTGCGTCTTCCACCCCTCGCCACTTCTGTATGATGGAAGTCACGTAAACACGAGAAAACAAATCAAAATGCACAAATTGCTTAATAAACAAACCGACCGTGCAAAAAAAAATCCAGACCTAACAAACCAGTCGACCAGTATTTGGAAGAAATGGTAACTTTGGACTAAGCCTATCTATGTGCAAGAGCACTTCCAATTGTAGCTTGGCTGCAAGCGGTGTATTTTCTTAATTCTGTGATACTTCTGAAAGCTTTAGGTTGACCACAGTGGAAACTGAGCAATGGAAACTGGAAGCAGAAAAGGTGGTGGCCATGTCTGTTCCTGTTTTTATTTATGTATAACTTGAAGTTAAATGTGATACACAGGGCTGATCTGAGAACAGTCGGAAGAATGAAGAAAACTCTCCTGGTCGTGCTTTCGTGCTTTTTTTTCTTTTCTTCTTCTTCTTTTTTTTTTTTTTTTTTTTTTTTTTAAACCATGGTGGTAGGATTCTTTTTCCTCTCCAGACTGGCTAAAAAGCCTTATCTAGTCTGCAGAGTTGTTGTATGCTGCGTACATCTGCGTTGCTTGGTTCTGTGCTTCCCCTGTGCTGCTCACCGTTCTTAGAATGGACGAGATCGTTGAGTGCCGTTAGCTCCCTGGGTTCTGTGCGGTATCTGTGAGGTTTGCACGAGCCAGCTTTGAAGTGACGTTGGCCGGAGGAAATGGAGATGGCAAAAAGGCCTGGCATGTTATCTGGTCTCTTATTGTCTTTGTGTTCTCGGTAAACGAATAGGTGGAATTTTTAGAAAGGAAGGTAGGTTTCTGCCTTGGTTTGCTAGGTCCAGTTTCTCAGTCATTTCACCGAACATGACATTGGCCATTGCACAAATCTCAAGGAATCTAGTTGCTCAGCTGTCAATTTGCCAACTTTACATGGGCTATTTGAGTGATGTGGTTCTGCATTGCTGCCAAAGTGTTTCATTTTATTGCACTGCTGTGAGCTGCTGTAGCAAAGTACATAGCTCAGAATGGGGGTTAATACATGAGTCGTTGTTCCCCTTGGTGTTCTTCCTTCATCTCTTATTTCCATCAAAAATGGGAAGCCTTAGAAAATTTTAAAAGATGCTGTATTCAGTTGTTTATAACTTTGCTGAACTCTAGTCTTTTGGGTCTGGCATAATTTATGCTTTATCTTTGCCTCGGATTTAATTTTGTTTAAAGCTTTCAGCCAGAATTGTTCGTTTGTTTCCAGAAACAAAACTAGAATAATGGTCTGTTCCATTCTTTTATGGCAGCTTTTCTTTGAAATATGCTAGTGTACCTCTGAACTGGAACACGGACTCGAAATTTGTCAGCGGATGATCCCTGGCAGCGATGTAGCGTTTCGTTTTTATATAATAATCTGCCAAAATTCAGCCGGTTGCCATTTTGAAAATTTTCAATCTGCGCATGCTGGTGTCTTTGTGGAATGCCCTGGAGACCCTCTGCGCTCTGTGTGCTCAGCAGGAGTCCCTGGCAAGCCCCCCTGGGAGCGCAGCGGGTCTGGGAACCAGCGCTGCGGGCAAGAAGGCCGTCGGCCTGAGCTGAGCAGGAGCCGCGTGCGGAGCGGAGGCAGGAGCCACCGCGCGAGGACGGAGGCCTCCTTGGGGCAGGCCTGGCACACGGCACCCCCACGCTCGCTGCCGAGCCTGTGTTGCCTCCTCTCTTCTCCCTTCAGCTCCCCAGTGCCTCCAAATCCCAGCCGACGGGTGACCTTCACGGCCTGTATTGCCAATGGCTCAACCCAGATTTTTGCTGAGCCTGACAAGGGTTCTGCTCTCTGTTCTCACCCGTAAGGGTGGGTTGGAGGGAGTGAGAACGGCGTATGTCCCTTTGCGCAGAGCTCATTACTATGGCAGTCATCCAAAAGGCCCAGGTCTGATTCTTTAGAGAATTTAACAGGTAAAATCTGGAAAGACTAAAACTCTGAACCTAAAGTTGGAGGGGGGAGGTGTGGATGTTTTATTTATTTATTTTTTGCTCAGGGTTTTATAACTGGACTAAATTTGTCCTTCTATAAGGATGGCAGTTTGTTTTTAAGATAGGTAGAGTATAACTTTTTTTGGACACTTATTTTCCTAGAGCAGTCTCAACTTTGAAAATTTTGTTGAGGTAGCTACCCAGTATATAAAATCAGCCCCAATTGGGGAAGCTGCAGTAAGCCATTGAATGTGATAGGATAATGGGAAGCATTAGGTGATGCTAATAATATTAATAAAAAGCTTCAAGATATATTCACTGTTGCTTTTGAGGTGTCTAGTTCAACCCCATGTAAAGATGGCTTTCTCTGTTGATGCTGTAGAGCTTTAATTACACTTTTTTTTTTTTTTTTTTTTAAGGATTTCCTCTGTAAAGCAAATTTTTCTCCAAATTTAATTAGCGGAAATCCATGCCGGTTTTGTAGATGCTTGAAGTTATATGAAATAACGTTCCCTCAGTCTTAATTGCCCTCCTTTTTACCGCCCTTCCTTCCTCTGAACTAGAAGCAGAAAAACTTGCTGCAGCAGCATGAACTTCACCAGAGCAGTTGACCAGGAGTTCTGTGTTCGCTCAATATAGCAGAGAACAGACGGAGTTTGGTGAAAAAAGTTATGGTCTGACAGGTTACTGGAGCTCTTATAAAGAGGCATCTTCTGTGTATGTGGTTCTTTTGCTTGTTTTCTTAAATCATGACTGATTTTTAAGTTATCAGCTAGTTGGTGCTGTGTGCCTTTGCCACTGCTCCCAGTACTTATGGGACAAACTCAATTGCTAGACAGAGTGTTCTGGGCTTTTCTTCTCCTTCTTCCCTTGCCCCTGGCCCAAACAGAATCTTTGGGCAATCTGTAGCAGAAGAGAGATCTGTGCAAAGTTGCAAGACCGGTTTAGTTATTCATCCCTTTCAGCTCTATCTGATGTTTTGTGATGTGCTCAATTTGTGGATCATTAAAAGTATTCTAAGAACTTCTTAGTTTTCATCTACTAATAAGAAACAGAGTTTTGCAGTTGTCATTCTTGTGATCATGCCCTGCATTTTCCATTCAGGAATTTCTGTCTACTATATGACAAGAGCTAGATGTGGAAACTGCTTTATCTGTCTTAGTGATAAATTGAGGAAACTTGTATTTGCTAAATTGAGAACCAAATTCTTTTCATCACACAGGATGCTTAAGGATCTTATTTTTCAATAAATGATTTCAGTATGTTTGTTCTATTTCCTTAAATATGCTTATGCAAGTAGTTTGGTTTCAAGTAACAGATGAATCTTCCTTATGGATAAATGAAAGGGAATAGTTCTTAAATTTTTATAGTAGTTTCTCCTTTTGGCAGTTACATGGCTTGTGGATCGTTTTAAATTCTAAATTTTTCTGTATATTTAATCTAGATTGATTTTTCTGAATTTAAAATAATATTTTCCTAGGTGAGCCCCAATTCAGGGCTTCATTTCTACTTTTTTTGCTGCACAGTTATGACTTTGATTTAATAAAACAACTGTTTCCTAGTATAAGGAGAACTTGGCCTCACATTGAGGGTTGAGCTTTCATGGAAATGTCTGAACCCTCCCTAACAGCTCAGTGTTGCTGGTAGAGGTGCTTCTACTCCCTCTAGTTCTTCATAGTCAACCCTGGAGTTTCTCAGACCCATGCCTGTGTCAAACATGGGACACTATGTGCCTTCTCAGTCCTGAGTGAGCAGTTGCATCTGCTGAGCATTGAGGAGTTCTGTTCATGAGCTACTGTGATGAACTTTTTTTCATATTAGTCTTGAGAAATGTGCAGTAGTTGTACACCAGGTTACTAATATAGGACTAGGTCTTGGTGCAACAATGAGAATAATCCTCAGGGAAGATAGCTGGCAACTTTAAATAGATGACATCCAAAGGCAAAAGATTTATATAACTTACTTGCAGGGTAATATAGGAGCTAACCAAACCCATATGCTTAGAAAACTTGTGCTGTGGGGGCTCACTCAGTTAACATACACAGATGTTTCTTTGCCAGAATAAGCATTTTATTCAGAGAGTTTTACTGTAACTGATTGCATTATGTAGGCCAAGAAGACAGGTATAGCTGCATCTTGATAAAATTATTGCTTCCTTGAATCTTCTTATTAGCTACTTACAGCTAATGTAGTGACATAATTATGTTCTGGGTAACTCCTCAGTTGAAATGGATCAAAAAGCAACAGATGCTCTTAAGACAACAAATCTGACTTGCTTACCAGCAGTTGTTCTCTCTCTGATACATGTCTTTTGCAGTGTGGTTTTGCAGAGTAACACTTTGGTTACAATAAAAGTTTTTTTTTTTTTGCTTTTTCTATGCTGCACCCTGAGATTTAACCATTCTGTATTTCAAGTCATGAGCACTTCTGCTCTGCATGACATTAAAAATAACAATGTTATTTTTCTGTTAGAAATGTGGAAGTCTCTTTAGTTGTTCATGAGCAAGGATCAAAAGAGCCTCTAAATGATTAATAAGAGCCTTATTTATGCAAGGTCCTAGAAAACACAAGGGCAACAAATACTGCAGAGGACTGTGGTTCTTCTGCCTGGCTATTACTTTGAACAACTCGTTTTGGTTAGAGCAGTAACTCTAAGCTTATTAATTTATAATCTCATTTTACCTTTTAAGGGCTACTAATAGATGTTGGTGTTAGTACTGATTAACATCACTGGCAGCTAAAGGGATGGTGCAGTTGTTTATACAATGTGCTCAATTAAAAGCAGAGCTTCACTGCTATTTGCGAGGGATTTCAGTAGTGATACTACTGGTTTATTAGTGCGAAAGTTCCATTATAACCTGTTTTCACAAACTCTGTAATTCAGCATTAATACTTTTCTGTTTGAAAGGGATTTCAGTCAAGACGATGTGCAAGAACTGACTTTTTTAACACAAATCTGAAGCTATTTGAGTTAGAGGTCTCTGCCCTACTGTCTACTGTTAGAATTCTTGACTAAAGAGTCCAAAGAAGTAAAAGTGCTAAAACGTGAAACTTGGCAGAGGCAAAGATATGGTCTCTGCTGAGCACTTGCTTTAAGGAAATGCAGTTTCAGCTTTCCAATATTTATGTTTAAACTGTCTTGCTGGCACAAAAAATGAAAAAACTAAGATGTATTGTTATGATGTATGTGTAATTAGACACTTGTTGGTTCAAAAATATAAAATTCTGCTGGTAAAGCTACAAACCAATATGTACTTTTCCCTTTACTACTTAAAAAGGGGGAGCAATGGGAGCCTCCTTGCTTCAGAGGCTGAATCTTTAAGGTTAATGCCTTAAGGCATTTCTGTCTTGATCTTACAAACAAATGGTAGGGCAGGGTTTCAGAGAGCATTGCATTTTACTGAACTCGTGATTCCTATTGAAAGTCAAAATGGGTATCTGTATTTCTGGAAGTCCTGATTGAGGTGGTTCATCCAGTATACTTAGAGCTAGTTTCCAGAATGTGGTGGTTTTTTTTTTTTTTTTTTTTTTTCTTTCCCTCCCCTCTTAAAGATGCACTGTAATTTGCTTTGTATTTTAACGATGTTTGCGTGTATCTTGTACATGCAAGGCACAGAATGTCTTCTGTGCCAAAATTGCTCTTTCCAGGCCAGTGTCACTTTTCATTTCCTAAGGCACAAGCCCTTAATTTTAAAGTCATGGTAATGCATTTAAGCTAACTTTGGGGTTTGTTTGAAAACCTACCTTTCAATTCCTTAACTATTTAATGCTTCAGGTGGTTGTGCTTGGCTGTGCTGCAGTGCGAACCCACACGGGAGGATTTTGGCAAGTGCTCTATGGCAGGGATCCGCAGCGTCCTTCCAGCTAGGAAGCTTCACTGAGAAGGTATTTCTGATGGGGCCTGGGCTAGGATGGAGGTGTCTGGCGTCAAAGTGAAAGCACGAAACAGGCTAGACCTCCTGGCAGCCTTCCAGCGCCTTCCCTGTTGTCTTTGCACGGTTTGTATTTTACCTACCCTTGCCTGGCCCAGGAAGGAGGTGCTCATTGCCAATTAGTCTTGTCAGGGCGGCTGAGCTCCTCCTGACAAGCCTGACTGCTGACAGCAGCTGGAGGAGGCTCTGGACGGGGCCTTAACTCCTTGCTTGCCAGCTGTGTTGCAGGTTGACCCCTCGGTTTCATAGAGCGTGCTGCTTTTATGCAAGTGCATTTTTTGTACAGAAACAGATTCAAAATCAGCAGCATACTGTAGTGACAATGCTAGCATGGGCAGCTTCTGGCTGAAGAGTTAGATCACCAGTCCTGAAGGGCACTTTATAAAGTTTAAGTCCATCTCAGACCATTTTTTTTTTTTTTTCTAGGTGATATTGAGCGTATCTGTAGCTGGAGAAGGTATTAGGCCTTTCCAGCACTTTTTTTCCCTGCCATAGCTTAAAGCTTAATCTCATTTTAACTGTTGCAGTGATACGTAGGAGTTTGAACAAGTTTTTTGAGGTCATTCACTAATATAGTCTTACTATAAATTAGAGTTGGAGAAAAACATGATATGAAAGACATCCTAGTCACTTGTGCTGCTGCAAAGTAGACCTTACTTTTAGTTGTGGAATTTTCATTATCTTTTAGATGTGCGTGTGACTTTGCTACTGTGAAATGCTTTGCTCCAGTAAAGTTAACAGGGAGCAAAAAAAAATACAGAAGCTATCCATAAAACCTCATTGGATATGGACTTCTTGCAGGAGAAGCTTTGGAATCAAACAACAGAGTTTCTGAACGGAAGTCATAGTGCAAGAGAATTTAAGTGTAGGCAGCAATTCTTCAGGGTAATGCGAAATTTTAAAATTGGAATTCCTAATAAAGCCTAGGTTGTCACTGAAACTTCAGTTTCCGGGCTTTGAGAAAGCTTTGAACCTTTTAGTTTTTCTTTCAAGTTTCAGTGAAGTGGACTCTTCTTAAAGAGGAAAAAAAAAAAAAAAAAAAAAAAGCTTGTAAACTGTGCAATGTTAGTGCTGTTTTTAGTGAGAGATCTATGGTGGTGACCAAATAGGTAAAAGAGAAACAGAAATTTGTGTTTATCCACTCTAAGTGGTGGCAACTAGTCAGTGCATATTAGAAAATCCGTTTTCTTCCTTGGTCAGGTAGAAAATAAGCATGAGAAGTAACTAGGAGCTTGGAAGAGCCCTTTGAGCTAGAGGTGGGCTTGTAAGTCTGAGGGGGAGTGTAGGGGTGATGATGGGAGAAGACATTAGGCCACTGAGGCCAGGAATAATGTAGAATATGCAAGACTAAAAAAAAACCGTGAGAGAGAATCCTGAAACAGGAGCTCCCTGCTTGCAAAATGGCCAATTTTCAGTATCTTAAATTGACTCCTTCTGCTGAGCTAGTCAGGGACCTGCCATATGAAACTGTCACATCTGTGTCTTCACTTCCGATTCCCTTAGCAATTGGTGAGGCTGCATATACTGAAGTTTGCTTTTCCTTAGCTCGGGAAAACTCCCCAGAATTGTGTCTGAGTTAGATCACTTTCTATATGTATTTCAGACCTTTTTATTTTTTATTTTTTGAACTTGATAGAGGAAGATACACTTTAGTCTTGCTAAATGTAGAACAGAGTTGTGTTTGGCTCTGAGAGGGCTGAAGGCTCTTTTCCTTGGAATAGTTATGACTCTGCAGAGGTCACCAGGAGGGCTGCCATGCTCGACTGGAGCACTCACTGGAACTGTTTATTCTGCCCACGCAAACTTAAAAAAATATACTGGCAGCTTATGCTCTAGGAGACTTAAACACAAGATACTTTTAGTGAGTAATCTATAGTGCTCTTCACTGCAGGCATCTCACTATGCTAACAGCGCTTTATACGTTTTGTTTTTATTATTTTTTCCACTTTTATTCAATGCTGAGGGATGATTGCATTAAAATTGCTGTTGTGTGATCCTATTGAAATTATAGGTCATGCGATAATTGTTGTTCCACCGTATTTAAGGATGTGAATTTTCTTTTTAAGGTCCCTACTGGTCAAAAGTTGTAAGATCAGACTTGGCAATGCATCTTTATACAGCATTGAAGATGCAAAATTGAGTATAGTACTGTGAATACATACTGAAAACTTTATCTCTGTTGTATTCATTTAAATGCCTTTCTTTCCAGTGACCTTTATAAGGAGGTTTTTAAAGGTTCTGTTGAAAGAAAATAAAGTTTTTCTTTCTACTAGAATTGCTCAATGTTTGAAAGAATATCACTTTCAGACTGCAACTTCCTAGCTTGACCTGAAGTCTCAGAGTTCCAGTAGTTCCTGTTTCTAGAGAGAGTGCTGGATCTAAGAACTGTCTTTAGAGAGTAGCACAGGACTCAGGCTTCTCATATGTCAAAACAGCTTAAATTATAAGGCGAAGTTATGCTCCCTTTCCTACATGTGTGTGTCCAGACATGGTAAAAGAAAATCTGTTTAATGTCGTTTGTGTGGATTTGCACGTTGCATCCAGTGGCTATCAGGATACTGTTTAAATGATTAAGGGGTGATGCCTTTCCCTAGAATTATTTACTCAACGCCTTATTTACCAGGTTTTTATAGAGCTTCTGCCACTAGCTGTATCTGTCAGTAAGTGCAGTTCTCAGTAGGTGTGCACAACATTACTTCCCTATTAATATCTGAAATTTAGTCTTGCTATGTGTATTCCTGCAAGTATTCTTTATAAAATGAGAAATACTAGCTATATTATCTGCAAGGCTTTTATAAGTAAAGAGTGCTTCAAAAATAATTGTCTCCCTCTTGTGATAATAGTGTTCATATTCTCTTCTGAATTTTTCTGTTTGAGGGATTCTGAAATTTGTGAGCAGAAAAGAATGGATAGCAACTCTATGATATTCTATAAGTCTTATAGTCTGTGGCACGTGTAAGTGCTGAAAGAGTCCCATTTCACATGCCCTGCAGCTCGGAAGCCTTTGGAGCAGAGTCTTTGCACCGGAGTCGCCAGCGCGTAGCTGGTGGGAAGGAGCTGGCAGAGCAGCTGCTGCCTAGGCTGGGACTGCCTCCGTCCCCCTGAGCCTGCAGTGAGCAAGGGGATGAGGTCGCTTCCCACCTTGGGCTTGAACGATGGCAGAATGGCAGTGTTTGCCTTTGACTTGACACTGTGACAAATCTTAGTCCTTGGAACTTGCAGCTTTTGGTATATGCTTTAGCATATACCTTTTGCTTGCACCTCTTGTCCGAGGTGATGTGCCACGGTGCTACTGAATGGCCTGTTTGGCCTCTATATGTGCCTGTGCTCATGCTAGCCTTGAATTAAACTTTTCACAAGGAGCAGAGGTTGTGGGTTGTTTTGTTTGTAGGTTTTTTCATTTATTTTTTTGCTGCCCCTCTTCACCTTTTTGATATTTTGACTTGTAAGAACTGTTTGTCCGTGTTTTGACGCTGTTGTAATGTGAAAATACCGAAATACTAAACTTCATAGAGTCCTGTTTTTGCAATAAGTATACTGTGTCTGTTTTTCTGGAGATACAGTATTTAGGCTGCTATAAAGTAAGCAGAATTTATTTTTAGTTGAAAAGAGATTGTTTGGGGAACATTAGCATAACTTTTCAGGAAAAAAAATACGAATTGATTAATTCACTTTGTTTTTGGTGGAATTAAATTTCCTTTTTTTTATTGGGGCAAAATAACCACTGGCATTGCTACTTCATAAAAATCAGAATGGATTTAGGGCCTTTTTAGAAGTAGCTCGTACTCTGTCAACGTTAGTGCTGCAACAGGAAATCTTTTAAATTGCAAGTCTGTGGCACTTTAAGCAAGTAGGAAATCATTAGATTGCCTGACACTGGTTGGTCTGACACTTCAAGAAAAGTGTCCCTGTCCTTTTCACCATTTTTACCATTACCACCTTTTACCATTAACCAAAATACTTAGTGTGCAGCCCCTTTGCCACCTGTGCTCAGAAAGAACAAGACATTTCTGGTTTTATTTGGAGTGCAATTTCAAATTGCAGTTCAAGGTGTCTCCTTGGAAGCCTGAGTGACCTGAAATTGTGTGTAGTGCTCACTGAGAAGTGTATAGTCCTGGTACTGAAAAATTTACATCTCCTTTGCTCTGTGAAGACCTTTCCTCTGAATCAAATATAATGGAGCTTATTGTCTTGTATATTGTAGGCTTGCTAGCAACATAATAGAAAAGAAGAAACTGGTATACAATGAATGTTAAAGTTGCAGAAATGAAGTTCTCTTGCCTTTGGTTTAATTTTAAATTTTTGCCAGCATTCTGGACTTGCAACTCTGTTTTCTAGAGAGGAACTTACTTTTGTGGAGCTGTTTGATGGTAATCATAGGGCCTGGCTTAAAGGACATTTTAGCTTTTTTAGTGCTTCTCAGGTGAGTAGAATTGGAAAATGCTTAGTACTTTTCTGCCATTACTTTGAAGTTTCTGCCTAGGAAAATTAGTTTCTAATATTCATTAGTGCCTGAATGTGACTCGTCATCCTCATGGTGTTTATTCTTGTAAATACATGTCATATTAAAATATTTTTCTTTCCGTTTACATGTAAATCAGCAGCATAACTTAATGTTTTCTGTTCCCTTTACTACTGTTCTCGAATTGAGAAGCAAGTTAGCCCTCTGTAGCCTGCTATAATTCTGATACTGATGTGGGCACATGCTATTAAATCCCTAAACTGCTCTTGGATTTCTGCAAAACAATGTGCTTATTATTTTTAGGGAGGTGCTCACATACCCTTTTTAATGAAGGACTTGTATTCTGCTTACTCTCCCATTTTTAGAATCCTGGTTCATATTCCTCTTGCTTCACAATCATATACCATCCTGGTGGCAAGTGCAGCAGTTGCTTACCTGGAAAAGTAATATTAGAGAAGTGGGTATTTTTAGCTGCCTTTTGATGCGAGGTGGCAGCTGGAAACAAGGAGGAGAGGCAGCGTGAGGTGATCTCGTGGCATTGCCAACCGCAGCCTGGGAGCCACTGCTCTGGGCTGGGCACCACGATGTTTGGAAACCTCTTGCAGGCCTGAGTGAGGCCCCTGTGCCTGGCACTTTGATCCAGGTGCTGCAGCTTCACTCCTCTTTCTCAAGAGCTTCATTCCCTGCTTCACCCTGGATTCTGTCTCCCAAATGTGGTAATTGACATTTAAAAAAAAAAAAAAAAAAAAAAAAATGGATTTTAAAAAGCCCTTTGATATCAGTAATAAATTTTAAATATCTAAATGGAAAGGTATTTCCTTTCCATTTCCAAAGGAAGCAACTTAACCATAATACTCTCTTTCTTCTTTTTTAGGAATCATGTCGTCTATGGCTCAGAGACGGAACCTAGGCTCATGTTGAGGTATATTCTCAAGACAAGATACAGTGACTCATATGCTTTGCTGGGTAAGAGGGGTATCTATATTCTCTTGAGAATGACCAAAGAGTAGTTAACCTTTAAACTTTTGGAAAGTGCAACCTGTGTTCTGTTCCAAATCTGGAGAATTGGAGGGGGAAGGGGGTTGGTGTGTGTTTTGGATTCTTGGGTGAATTAGATGATTTTTCAACCTTTATAACAGTCTAAAGACATTCTAAACTAATTGTCCAGACTAACTGCAGTAGTGAACAATTTGAGAATAACTGTTATATTAAATTGTGTGTGATTATGTGGTCAGAAATGCAGTTCTGACTGATTATCTCAAAGATATTTTCTATTTCTAGCCTGATTGTCCAAGGGAATGAAGGTTCCATCTTTGTTGTCTAGTGTCTTTTCCCTAATGTCTCTCAGCCCCAAAATGCTAAGCCTCTTTGCTAGTTTATTGCTGAATTTGACAGCAATAGTAGGTGTGGCAAAAATAATTTAAACTTATATATCTTGGTGGCTGGGTAGTGGAGAAGAAACAAATGGATATAGCCCTGGAAAGAAAACTAGCTAAAATTTGACCTTATGTGTGTTGTATGGGCGGGCTGGTGGCCATCAGGCACATGCTACCTCCTGGTCAGTGTGGATGTGGTGTGAGACCCCACGGCTTTGCAGTGGTTGTGATGGGGTGAAGGGTGGTTGCAGGGCTCAGATCTGTACGGGATGTGACTGAGCCTATTCTGCAGCTCTGAGAGTTATCACTCCATATCCCTCCAGCTTGGCCTGGAGTTGCTAAAGAAAAGCCTAATTCAGGAATATTTCTTAATCGGAAGGACATTCTTTGCTTATGTCTTTGCACACTCTCACTTGTGCATTTGAACAGCATTCTGTAAGGTCTTTTAAATATAACATTTCTCTTTGAAGGTTTTTCTTTGTCTAAAACTTATTTTAAATGTTATTTCCCCTTTTAATTTTTTGCCTGTTGCTTATGTTGTTATTAGCACTGTGTTCTAGGTAACCGGTACCAGCAGTCTCCAAAGAATGTGAAGATTTGACTCCTTTTATCTCCTTGTCTGATCCACACTAAAGTCCTAAGGCTTTATTTCATTTTGTTGGATATAGATGCCTGCCTTCCTGCTTTTGTTGGAGCATCTGAGGAGGGAGGGGGAAGAATTAAAAGCATTTTTTTATTTATTCTTCTAGCTTTCTGCTCTCTCGGCAGCTAGTTGATGGTTCACCTTCATGATCCCTTTATCAGGATTCTTGTGTAAGCTGACTTACTCTCAGTAGCTACTGTGATAAAATCATAGACTTATGGTTGTTCTTCTGTCATGAGGCACTTCTGGATGGGGTCTCTAGAGTATTGCCTACTCGCTTATCATCCTCTTGATAGTCTCATGAGACCCAGTGGGCTTGGTCCCTGCATTAGGTTACTCTAGCTGTGTGCAGAGGAGTACTGCAGCAACAGAGGAATGTTTCTTCAAAATAATACATAACCCAAAACCCAGTTTCTGCTAAGGGTTAAATAAGATGACATGTCTTAATGCTTTATCAATTTAGCACTTTTCTCAGAACTTAATTAGGTCTAATTTAGCTTGGCACTGCCTGACTTTTTCTTAGTACGGAATTAGCCTGTTTCTGTGTGTCCTAGGGCAGTCCTCTCTTTTGGCAGCCCTGTTCAAATCACCAAACTTGGTTTCTAAAATAGCAGTCACAAAACACAGTGCTCATGTTTTTATCTTTTTACTGTATCTTTGTGAATTACTGTCATCGTGTCTCTGCTGTGGAATTGCTTTCTTTTTAAAAGCTCTGGCTGAAGATAGCAGCTTCCTGGACACTTTCATGACTTACTAAGAAGTAACCACCAGGCTCTTTTTTTTATTTTATTTTTTTTTATTATTTTTTTTTTCTCCTCTCCTGTCTTCCTTCCTGTCAAATGCCTCATTTATAGTATTCTCTTCCCACCCTTACCCCTTGTCAAGTATAGCCTGAAACTTACTTGACCTGTTGGCTGGAGCTTTCACTCTTAGATGGTGAATAGGGGCATTTGCAGTGAGCTTGCTGGGTTTCACTAACTGTTCTCAGTCTGAGGTGATCTGAATTGTTTTGTTTCAGGGCTTGTTTTACGGTTGCTTACTGGATGCTCATCAGGGAGTCGTACTGTACGTATGGCACCTAAAATGAAGAGCTTGTGATTGTGTAATCCAGAGTATCCATCAAATACAGTCCTAATGATGTTTTTAATGTTTCTATGGAGTAATGGGAGAGCCTGTTCTTAAATAAGATGTTTGTAATCTCCCAAACATTTTCTTCATGCTGATTTTCTAAGTGTCCAAATGATATGATGTGATGTGTGTTGATGCTAAATAACTGCACAAAGACCAGGGCACTTTTTTCAAATGTGAGTTCAATTAAGAAAACTGTCTTGTGTGTCAGTGACTTAATTGATAACTGAAAATGTATTCTTACTTTTAAAACCTTTAATATTTGTTCTCCTCTTCAATTTAGATAATCTAATCCATGGATAAAGTGGGAAAGATGTGGAGCAATTTCAAATACAGATGCCAGAACCTCTTCAGTCATGAAGGTGGAAGCCAAAATGAAAACGTAGTTGTGAACTCCAGCAGTTGTTCATCCGTTAAAGAGAAAGCTGTCCAGATAACTGATGTGGCTCAACAACAACCCAGTAGCCCTTTGAGAGAAAACGTTGCTTTGCAATTAGGCTTGAGCCCTTCAAAGAATTCAGCAAGGCGAAACCCAAACTGTGTCACTGAAATTCCTCAAATAGTCGAAATAAGCATTGAGAAAGAGAACGACTCGTGTGTCACAACAGGAGCTAGACTTGCTCGAAGGGACTCGTACTCTCGGCATGCTCCTTGGGGTGGGAAGAAGAAACATTCCTGCTCTACCAAAACCCAGAGCTCCTTGGATACGGAGAAGAGATTTAGCAGAACACGAAGCGGTTTGCAGAGGAGGGAGAGAAGGTATGGGGTGAGTTCCGTCCATGATATGGATACAGTATCAAACAGGACAGTAGGTAGCCGTTCTCTGCGGCAGCGTCTACAAGATACGGTTGGTCTGTGTTTTCCTATGAGAACTTACAGCAAACAGTCCAAACCTCTGTTTTCTAACAAAAGAAAAATCCATCTCTCTGAACTAATGCTTGAGAAATGCCCTTTTCCTGCAGGCTCAGATCTGGCTCAGAAGTGGCATCTCATTAAGCAACACACAGCTCCCGTGAGTCCACATTCGACCTTTTTTGATACGTTTGATCCTTCCTTGGTCTCTACAGAGGATGAAGAGGACAGACTCAGAGAGAGACGTAGACTTAGTATCGAAGAAGGGGTTGACCCCCCTCCCAATGCCCAAATACACACTTTTGAAGCTACAGCACAGGTTAATCCATTATATAAACTAGGACCAAAGTTAGCCCCTGGTATGACTGAGCTGACTGGGGACAAAAACGTGCCACCACCAGGAACTTGCGACTCAGAAGAGGACACGACAACGCTTTGTCTGCAGTCGCGCAGGCAGAAGCAGCGCCAGGCATCGGGGGAGAGCCACGGCCACGTCAGCAGGCAGGGGGCTTGGAAAGTGCACACTCAGATCGATTACATCCATTGCCTGGTGCCAGACCTGCTCCAGATCACGGGCAACCCCTGTTACTGGGGCGTGATGGACCGCTACGAAGCAGAAGCGCTTCTGGAGGGCAAGCCCGAGGGCACCTTCTTGCTCAGGGACTCCGCGCAGGAGGACTACCTCTTCTCGGTGAGCTTCCGCCGCTACAACCGCTCCCTGCACGCGCGCATCGAGCAGTGGAACCACAACTTCAGCTTCGACGCCCACGACCCCTGCGTGTTTCACTCCTCCACGGTCACGGGGCTCCTAGAGCACTACAAGGACCCCAGCTCTTGCATGTTCTTTGAACCGTTACTCACTGTATCCCTGAACAGGACCTTCCCTTTCAGTCTGCAGTATATCTGCCGGGCGGTGATCTGCAGGTGCACTACATACGACGGAATTGATGACCTTCCTTTACCTTCAATGTTGCAAGACTTTCTAAAGGAGTATCACTATAAGCAAAAAGTCAGGGTGCGATGGTTGGAGCGGGAACCGATTAAAACGAAGTAATAGAAACCCAGAGTCCCCAATAAGCTCACAGAATACGCTTTTTTTTTTGTGTGTGTGTGTGTGTGTGTTACAGTTTAACTGCAGCAAGTGCACCGATGACGTCTAGCTTTTTTGCAATATCCTATTTAAGCTCAGTGTTAGTATCCTGTCAGATGCTGCCTGCTGTTAGTCAGACTAAATTGTGATGCCTCTTGGAAACAATAAGCAGACACAATTCTGCACGTTTTTCATTTAGGCCTAATTAAAGTATTTTTGCTAATTTCTAAATATTTTGTTTCCCTTTTATAGCTGTAGTAATTGGATGAAGAAACTATGAGGCATTTTTCATGGAGCATTCATGCTAGGCTAATAAAGACATTATGAAAGGAGCATTTTTGCTAATATTTGAAGTATTTTTTTAAAGAATCTTCTCACAACCTTTCCGCTACTCAAAGTACTAATTTAGCTCATAAATATAAATTTCCAGAAAATAGTGAAGAAGAGTATTTTCTTCTGCAAAATGGAGAGTGACTCATTAGAAGCAGGGATGTCTTGCAGTCCAGTAAGACTTGATGGGGTTTTAATGCTAACGAATGAATCGTGCTTTTCTCAGTGTATAAGGTTTTCTAATCATGAAGACTTGAATATGCCTGCTCAGTACTGTAATTCTGCTTAAAACACTTGGAGATTTAAGTGGCATTGTTAGCAAAAGTAACACTGTCGTGGACAGCTTAATGCCTTGCAGTGTGAATTAATAATTTAAACACAGAATTAGATTATTGCCATGAAAAAAAAAAAAACTTTTTAGGTTTTTCTAAAAGAGAAATTGGTGGCCTGACTACTTATAATTTACAATCGAAGATAATGGTGAAGAGAAAGTGTTTAACTATTTAAAGTCGTTTAATATTTTTATGGAGAAAGTTACCAGTGGTTGAATTGTTATAATCGGGATAGAAAACCTGACAAGTGTCTGAAATAGATGTCAGGTTTCAAAGGTACTGCTACACTTTATTTGTAAATATTTTTGCCATTAGCGCTTTTTAAAATGTTTTTGAAATAATATGCACTGATTATAGTTTCAACAAGTGACTTAGAAGCAAAATTCTAAGTTCTATTTACTTATTTAATCAGAGATGGGACTTAGGACAGTTCTGTCTAGACACATTTGCACTAAAATTTTGTTGGAATGCCCTGTCCCCTGTTCCTGTTTTGTACCGATTTTGAGTGCTCCCTAGTTTCTTTACCAGCTGCTACAGTGTGTAATAACTTCCTTCTCCCTGGCGGTGACCTGTGCGAGGTAGGGAACACTCTGGCTGCAAGTACAATAAACGTTACTCTTGTACGCTACACTAACCCTTCTCTTGATGTATTTTTCTGCTTGCTGTGCCTTGTTCTGGCTTTTTGTGCTAATAAAGTACAGTATGTTCAGTGTTATACTTGTATATCTGCTCTGTTTTTATATATCCGCCTAACTTGTAGCAGTTAACTGAGTTTTTAATAGGCTTTCCTAGTACTTAGTGCAGTTGAACATTGGTTGTTCAGCACACCGTATTCCTGGTCCATGCTACACTGCTTATCAGCAGCATCACCACGTGCACCACTGAGTAACGTTGCTGTGGCTGCTGCAAAGCAACGGACTTGTTTGCAGGCATAGAACATGTTGCAGTTTTTGCAGTGTAAAGGATAAATGTTGGGAAAAAAATGTTTTGAAACAATCTTGATGCCCTATAGTGGTGGCTGAAAGCGTTTCAGCTGGTTATATAGATCATCAGTAAACTTAATATTCTGATACTCCCCACTGAGTTAGGAATGGTTATTAATTCCTGTAAATTGACAGTACAGCTGTGGCATTTGTTCACTTTTAGACTATTTTTAATAAGTACATATATATAAATTGGTCAAATGTCCTGTTTTTACCAAAGAATATTGTCAGTTTTTGTTGGGGTAATTTTTTAGCAGAAAAGTTAAAGTGGAGAGGTGCAATCTCTGTTCTATCAAATGTTTATCCCCAATTATGATAAACCAAAGCATTTGAGAACTGCATCTGAAAACTAAGCAATGTATTTGTTCATGTTGGTAGGGCTAAAACTTTCAATGTCAACAATGTCATCGTTTTTCTTGAGTTCACAGTGCACCTGAAGAGAAGTGATTGAAATAATTTTGTAATGACTGGAACAGCACTACTATGTAGAAGCTTTTACTGAAAGGAGTTAATTTGAAGCACCCAGAAAGCACTTTAAAACATATGTTAATACGCTCGTGGAAACTCTGTGATCCCTTTATGCGTTCTTTGTAGTCGCTTATCCTCTTCCATGTGTTAAAGTACTTCAACTGTTAAAATGAAGCTTTGTTCTGAATGTGTAAATACTTATCACTAAGTTTCTGTAAGTACGTGTACAAATGTGCAAACGGTCACTTAAGTTTTGAATTGTGTGTGTCGTTGGATATGCAACTTCTGGTTTAAAATCTGCTCTAAGCATAGCTGCTTACATTAAAAAAAGGAAGAAAAATCACCAGCATGGAATTGCACCCAAGTGTACCTTCACTGTGTCCTTCTCGCTGGTCCCTCAGTTGGATTTCAAGTCCAGATGAGTTTACCCTATAACTTGCTCTTAATACTGGTATTTTACAGCCAACTTGTAGCCAAGCTTTGTCTCAATATAGGGGTCTGGTTTTGCTTACACCTGTTGCTCGTGCTTGTCATAAACTGGCTGCCGCGATTCTAGCTATAACAATATTAACACGGTCAGGTTACGCAGTCATTTAAATTTTTACCTCATGAAACTTTGGGGGGAGGAGGGAAACCATCGTTTTGGAGAGTTTGTGTAGACGGAGTTGTTGCGGAGAGGGGCCCTTAAAACACAAAACCATTTCACAGTGTCTGCTTTCGCATGATGTTTTAGAAAAGCTTTGCTTTGCTGGAATATACAGGAGAGTAACTTGCTAATGTGCTTAGCCTGAAAATCCTGTCAAGCTTTCTTAATTGTAGTAGCCTTGAGTGCTGGCTGCCGGAGTTGCCCTGCCAATATTTATGCAGTGCATTCGTTTATCTTCAGTTTTAAAGGCACTAAAACTTTGGTAACCTGCAAATGTAGTTAGTAAACTGCTTCCTTCTGTGGGGGGTGCTTCGGCATTCTGATTTTCTTCAAAAAAGAAAAAAGTATATTCTAAATGTCCTCTTCAAAAGATGTGCGCAAAACTGCTTTGTTTTTTTCTAACAGTAAGTTTCAATTTACTAAGGTAGGGCTAGCATGTCTCAAACCGATTAAGGTGCAAATAGCTATCAGTTATGTAATCTTAAGTAATTATTTGGAAATGATTCTTACTTCTGCAAAAATCTATAGAAAATCCTTTCTCTACAGAAGTTTTTTTTTTTTTTTTACAAGATCTTGCAAAGGTCTTTGAACATACTTGAAAAGAACAAGATGATAAATTATCTAGGAATTAAGTTCTTTGAATACTGAGCAGAACTCAGTTGTGGTGTGGCACATAAATACAAACACCCTAATAGTTTGGGTAGCCAGCAGGAGCTCTAGCATACTTTACCAAGAGATAGAAATTATGACAACTGTAGCTTCCATATTTCGTGTTACCTAATACTGAAGAATTGTGTAAATAGAATAATGTCAGAAGTACTTTGAAATTTAGTGCTTAGAGTTTATATTTCACTATGCAACTGGATCATCATTTATAGAACACTGTTAAAATAATAAAAAAGGCATTAAATTCTAATATTTTTAGAAATATTTTTTCCAGTCCTCTTAGAGTTAGGGAGAAACAGCCTTTTTATTATATATAAGGCATGGTGTGGTTTTCCCCTTTCCTACCTTGTCTGTCTTTTTTCCTTCTTCCATTTTAAAGACTTAACTAAAAATGCTCTTAAGGTCATTTAGACACAAGTGATCTGAATGACTTGTTTTTGTGAGAATGAAACTTTTCATGAGAAAAATAGGTCACAAAGCTATATTTTGCATTTGTGTATCACAAACTTTGGATATACTGAAGACTTTTTTTGCACTTAGGAAAGCAGGTGATAAATGTCTAGAACCATTATGAACTTAATGGATTGAAATTTAATATGCTTCAACACTTATTTCCCCAGGTTTCCATTAAATAACATGGTTACTATATTTGCTGCTTACAGACACCATAAATAGCTTTTCTTAAAATACAATATTTTTTTCTTATAGAAAATACCCACTCGCATTGTCAGTAATAGCTCTTCATAAGGGATGATGAAGACTCAAGACCTAAAATAAGACTCAGAGAGACTGAATGTTGATTACTGTAGATGACAGGTGAATCATATGTAAGGGGAAGTTTAAAAAGTAACAGTTGTTAAATCAGAAGCCTTTGGTCTTTGAAAGACCTGAGTTGTAGTGTTTGGTAAGACCAATTCCAGCCTTTGCTAGAGGTTGTGCTGGCGACGCATCCGCTCGTGTCATTAAGTCCCTTTAACTTTGCTCCTGCACTCCGTGGAAGCAAGCAAAGTTTCTGAACTGTGACCCAATGGGGCTTTGCTCTGTTCTCCAGGTGCAAGGCAGGTTGCGAGGAACCGCTTGCAGTGCACGTGCTTGAGAGCTGCAGCTGCTGCAAAGCTACGCGTAGGGCTGAACCTGCAACGCTCTGAGCAGGGCCAGAAGGGGCTGAGCCCCGGGCAGGGAGGGAGCAGTCCGGGGGGTGCATGATCCTTTCTGCTTTCGAAGCCCTCCTGAAGTGCAGTGTTCAGCAGAAATACTAATACAACAGTTTTGTGTCCATAAGCATATTACTTGCATTTTCTGATTCCTCCCAAAATGACAATAGTTGATGTCTCACATTGAAGCCTTTCAAATTTAAAATAATGAATGTGTTCTTTGAGGCTGGTTTTCCTGAAGTATGATGGTGAAATTATATGTGCCAAGTCTGAGAGTCTCCAAGAATCAACATAGTTCCTAAATATATGTTACTAAGATGCATGCAAGCACATACGCATTCATAGATGTGTTTGAAGCTAACTGAAGTACCCCGATATGGTGAGATTTAATATATTGGAGTTTTTTTAAAAAAAAATTGCTCTGAACATTCTGTTTGCACACACTGCAGATAAGACTCTTTTTCTTTTTATCTTAGCTATAGTTATGTATTATAGCTAGTTGCTTGGTGTGTCTTTCTGTGGCCAAACTTACCTAAACAGCTCTTGATTCTGACTAAGGGAATATTTTATTTATAGTTAAATTGATTTTTTTTTTCTTCAAATCTTACAATAGATGAATCCATTCGGTTTTAAAGTATTTAATACTTACAAAACATGATGATATTGCTAACTTTGCCCCTTTAACAATAATAGGCTATGCAGGGAATCACCTACCTTCTGACTGTCTACCAAATGCAGTTGGTATTGAAGGTCTGAATTTTTATTTATTTATTTATTTTTTTTAATTTAAAATGCTACTGTTGAGGGTTTTGGGGAAAAAAAAGTGTCATGTTTTTCTTGAAAGATTTATAAAGCAAGTGTTTTGTGATGAGGTAAGGACTTTTGGAGGTTCTTTTCAGGAACAGTTATCCCCATTGTACAACTACAATGCCTAAAAGACTCCTAAAAGCAAAAGAAGAACTCTTGATGACTTTAACCGTATAGTTCTTTCAAGATGCAAATTTTTAGAACTAAGTTATTTCAATGAAGCATTGCCATTAATTTTATAAAGTATTCCTTTTGAAAAAAAGAAAAAAAAAAAAAAGTATATTTATTGGGTGTTAGCTCCATAACGTTTCTAAATTCATTGGTACCTAGGAACTGTTTTGTACATACTCTTCAAGCTGAATGAATGCTTGCTTTGTAAACTTGCATAAAAATACAGCCGTGACTTTTGTAGGCTGTATAGGTTTCTTAGGGCCAACGCAACATCTCTTGTACAGGCTGAGGCTCTTGGTGCTTGACTCCTTTCCTAGTCTTCAGCAGAAATAACCCATGATTGTATGGCAATGATGCAACTCTTGCTCCAAATGTACTTATTAAGCACACAGACTGACAGGCGGAAACAGATCTTAACTACTGCCTTGTCTGAGTTAAAGCAACTTCTAGGACTTCTCGGCCAGAGCTACAACTCTTGGCAAGTGGGGAAAGAGTATTAAGTTTTGCTCTTTGGTGAGAAGTTGTTCACTGAATGTTGTGTGAGTTTCCTGAGTGATAAGGGATATTTAAGTTTAGTATCCTGAGAATTTGAATAGCTTTTTGAAAGGTACAAAAGCATTTGGCTGCTTTGTCGCTTCTTGCTTTCCTGCCCGTAGTTTTGTAGAAGCATGAAGAGATGTATTTATTAAAATCCACTCTGTAGTCACTGACAATACGAGCATTCTTTGTAAGACCTTTATAGATAGTAAATTCTTACATGATTATATTTGAACTGTTTTGGGAGAATGAGTAATGACACTGTGGGCACAAATTAATTCAGATTGCACTATAAACTTTCTTACCAGAAGCCTTCATTCTTGCAAAACGATTTGGTCACCGCTCAGAGGCGGGGCGGGGGGAGAGGGAGGAAAACCCTCGGTGGTGCAGGCCTTGGTATGTGGCCAAAAAAGAGGCGCCCAGACGGTCTTTGGACCTTTTCCTGACATTCCTTCGGAGCAGCCCCGCCGGGCACTCGAGGAGCTCGAGCGCTGCCCGGCGCCCAGCGAGGGCCGGCGCCCCGGGGGGCTCTGCCTGATGGGCCTTAACCCGCTGCAGCTTAAATGTTTCTCCCCCCACCCCGTGCCTAATTTGTCTATGTTACCTGATTGCCTATCTGTCTTGCAACTTAATATAGTAAGGAACAAAGATGTGATTTATAGCTAGCCAACCAGTGTATTAGGTAATAGATGGCCTGTGTCTTAATAAATGGGGTATAAATGATCATATTGTTTTCTTTTTATGTCTGTTTGGGAGCGAGAGGTTGCGTAAGGAGTTCATTTTGAAGCCAAACTGTAAATATACGTTGTTACGGATATTTAGTTACTGTACACATGAAAGGGATAGTTTTCACCAGTTACTTATCAGTAGCTCATGTTCATCCCAGTCCATTCTTTTCTTGCATCTGAAATACTTCAGCAAAGATCCCAAGATACGTAAAGGTCAGTAATTATCCTCAGAAGTTTTATCTTGTTTTGAATTCCAGCAAGTTCTTAATTCAGTGACTTTTCAGTGGGATCATAAGTTTGTCCTGCTGGCTTGAGGCTGAGCACATGTGATTCTGCTGTGACGTGTGTGTGATCTAGAGCATAACCCCGGTTAGCACAAATGAGGAATAGACATAGATGTTTTCCTTTAAACAGAGCTGCTCTCCTTACCCCTGCTGAGAGCTGCTCCTAAAACAAGCGGGTACCGAGTCTATAGATGGTAAAAACCTACCAAAATTCTCTTAGTGAACGCTTGTAACTGGGCACAGCAAAGACAATATAACATTCCCTCAGAATACTGAGGTTTTTTTTTTGTTGAACTGTTTCTGTTCTCTTAATTTGTTAATTATATTTTTTTTCTACAATGTCACTCCTGAAAATGAATTTAGTATAGGCTATTTGATACAAGTTTGGGGCCTTTTGCCAGCGGCCATCGCTAGTGAACTAATAAATGAAAAAATAAAATGATGAAAACTAAATGATATTTTCAGTTATTTATGAGATTAACCTGTGCATTTAGCTTCATTGAAACGTGCAGGAGGTTAATTGTCTAGCACTCTGCTAAAACATACATAATAAATGTAAGCTATGAAAATTAACTTCTTACAAGTTGTCCTTTTGAAATCTGAAACTGTATTTTTGTTAACTTACTATGGACTTCAATCACAGTACTAATGATGAAATATTTGGAGCGTTCAGGTAAGTAAGGTGCAAGCGTTGCACTGAAGACAAATATCTCAAAACAGTTTCAAAGGACCCAGTGATCTGAAGGTAAATTTCTAGAATCAGCCTCTTGTGAAAGAAATTTGGAGGAAAAAATCCATCCAAGAAGGCTCTTGAGCGTGCAGGATGACAAAATGCCTTGCTACACAGAATAAATTCAGGAGAGCTCCTTGGATGAGCGCGGCAGCGTACAATGGCACAAGTTGTGTAGAGAAGATGTTGTACCTCTATTGGATGATTCCTAAAGTTTTAATTGTCCACAGGAGCATTCGCTGGGACACCCAAGTCAAATACTGAGAGGCAACGTGGGGATTTTCTGCAAAGCAGAAAATGAAGCAACGTTATCGGCATTGGACACAGAAGACCTAGACAGATGAATTCGTGGAAAGGGTTCTTGGTGCTATTTCACCTCCGAGGCAGCTGTTGGGGTGAGAAGCACTAAAGTGGCTCCACATCTGAGCTCCCCAAAAGTTAATGGGATGATTCTGGTGCAGGAGAAATAGCACTGACAGGTCCTGTTTGAGAGAGGGTTCTCACTTAGCCGTCAGAGAATTTGGTTGCCATCTAGGGAATGGAAGTCTTGGAAAATACCTTTCTGTCCTAGCAGGTGTGCCATGATGTTGAGCAATTCAGGTTGTAAAACTTCAGTAGGACTCCTCTGAAAACTTACCAAGATGATTAGTAAATGCTGTTAATAGGATTTCTGATCTTTGGATTAGTTTTACTTGTAGCTTTCATCTGTTAGGAGGAATATATAAACTCAGCTTTAAGAGAGGGTACAGATTTCCGTTAAAGGTCATAGAAAAAGAGGTTGTTTAGAACCACCGTTGCTAGGTGAGGGTAAGTTGCACATGCTGCCGCTTAATATCTCAGGTTTTCCGTTAGTAAAATAAGAATGATGCTATTTGACTCATTTGTGGCATATTTTGACATTTATTGTTAAGTGGTATAATACAAGAACTAGTTTGCATTATTTGGAAATCTGTGAACACATCCAGCTCTTCTCTGTGCACCCTGAGCAAGAAGTGCAATGCCGAGTGCCTCGTGCCCTTCGTTTCCTCACCCAGCCTTTTCCTCAAGACGCAGGTTGGGTTCTTGCCGCTCCAAGCGGTGTTCTCGCTCTCTGTGCAAGCTCTGTGTGGGGCATTGTGTTTGCCTCGGTCCTTTGACTTTCTGCATCCAATCTGATAAAGCGGCTAACCTGCGAGCAGCGTGCAAGGAGAATCTCTTGGCACGAGCCACTGAATTGCTGAGATTGTTATCATTCTGTACTACTGGAACACGCAGTTTTATTTATATGCCGTTTGTCTTCAGTTTCATTATACGTCAAGAAGAAAAAAGCCAGACTTCTCCTTCAAGTGATTGCTCATATAACCATTCATGTTACGGGTATGCATATGCCTGATACTTGAGCCAAATACTTGTGCACCTTAGTAACATTCATAAAGGTGCTCCCCTCCCTGTTCCCCAGCATGGCGTATGCACTGTTGGAGTGTATCTACACCCTTTGTTCTTTTAACTGTCTAGATGAGTGGAGTCTTTTTAATCAAAGGTATGTTTTATTGTCTTTAAACCGTCCTAATTGCCAGAGCCGTGTCTGACCATCAGATGAATCTTGCTAGTTTTTATTTTCCTGTGCGAAAAGGCACCTAGGAAATGTTCTGCAAACAAGGGGTTTTAAGCCATGAGCTTGTAAGGTCATCAACAACTTCAGTTATTTTCTCTAAGATTTTAGTTTCATCTTGATTCCAAGTTGCTAATCTCTATTAATACTTATTCCAAGTCACCTCCTCTAGATTCTTTTTCATTGGTGGAGAAAGGAAGAAAAGAAGGTACTCCTAAATCATTCCAGCTTAAACTTGGGAACAAACCCTTTCCAAGATGGGTATCACTTTAAGACTGCCTAAATTTATCAGATGTCTGGTATCTCTCACAGGAATTTAAAGCTGGCAAGCACTCTACAGCTACAGTTGCCCAGAAAGGTTGAGTTAAAATGCTGCTTGGCTGCTTGTGGTAGATGCCTTGGAAGCCAATTTCCAGGAGCTCGTTGCCTATCTCACTGCATACTTTGGTGCCCTCCAGAGCTTGCCCAGAGGTCTTCACTAGTGTCAGGCAATTCAGACCCCTTATTGAAGGTCCCATTTCTACATTTTGCACTCCACTCCAGTGCCACATAATGTCATGTAGTGAAACAGAATGAAATTATTGGAGACTCTGAATGTGGATGGACCTTTCTTTGCTCTCTGGGGAGACCCCTAGCATAGGTGGAAACAGAAGGGCAGACACAAGGACTGATCCCCACCTCAGATCGGGCACAGAATGCGCCTAGTGGCCAACCCTCCTTTTGCTCTGTAGTCAAGGAGCTTCTACTGCCTTGTGCAGGTGGGTTTGCAGGCTCCCAGGAGAAAAACTGACTTGGCTCTTCCCTAGGTGAGCTTGCAGAGCAGCTCCTTCGCTCCCAGCAGGGCCGCCCTAGTAGAGGGTTCTCCTCCGTGATGTGTCCCTGCTAGTGGCAAGGTTCTGCACAACTACCTTGTTTAATGGTAAATCAACACTGCTCTCCTCAGACTGCCATTTCTTAGTAACATCTCTACACCCGTTAGTTGGCCCTCTTGAGCAGATAGCTGCCTTCAGCTTTGTGTAAGCAGATTTTCTGTGGTACTGTGGTGTTACTGTCCCCTTAAGGTCACTTCAAAGGACTGCTCCTGAGCTTCTCAAGAGAATGTCTAGCTCTCAGCATGTCCATTGCAACCCGATAGCTTGTAACGTCTTTGACTACACCTTTTTTTTTTTTTTTTTTGCGAAGAGCGATGCAGTTAGTTAATCCATAACATTGATGAGTAGGTATTGGTGGGCATTGTTTTAGACATCCCTGTGTAGGTTTTAAATCAGTTTCTCCACTCGAAGCTTGATTCATTGCACTACGTCCAGGTGGCGTACGGTTCTCAGCATTAGATTGTGCCTTTTTCTCTCCATTGGGAAATGCACTAATTAACAGCAAGAATGAATGCCACAGTGTACAAAGCCAAGTAATCAGATTCTCCACTTGAAGTTTAGTCATCTCCTTTCCCTAGGGTAGTGTTCCTCCCTTTTAATTCTGGCACACTGTCTAGTGTCTGAGCTTGGCTTTGATAAAAGCTTGTCTACAGCCATTTCTGCTACTCACACCCAATGAACTTTTTTTCTCCTTTGCCTGCAGTTGTTAGAAATCTTAAAGGTTTAGAAAGATTTTTCTTTCATTCATTTTTCATTTTGTCATCCATATATTAATTTACAATCTATTTCTTTAGAGGCTATTGAAATTTGTTTAGATATCTGTGAAGACTGGGCCTTCGAACCCATAGCTTTACATGCTGTTTTATTTTCCAATGAAAGCCACTCAAAGAAAAAGTAATGGGAACCCTTGCAGCTGACCATCTCCATACTATGCCTGTCTTCACAAAATTACCCTTTGCATTTCTGTCTGACATTAGGTGAGTTTCATTTGTGCTAATTGCTTCCATTTCTTCCACTACAGATATTCAGGACTGAATCTTCCTACTATATCTTGCCTATTGAGGAACCTTTTGTTTGAGCAGCATGAAACTGTTGGGAAGGACCTTTCGCAACAGAAGTCTGGGCCTTCCAGGACTCGACTATTTTCTCTGAACTAGCTCTGAAGAGCTAATTGTAACACCCCTTATTATGAGAATGAGAAGACGTAAACATCAAAGGTGGCTAAGACACCACTCACCAAAGCTTGGACGACTTGAACGTGACTGAGCAAGTAAAGCAGCTACCTGGAACTGAAATTTCATCTTTGCAAAGAAGGTGCCGTTGTCGAGGTTTCCAGGTATAGTGGGGTTTCAGAGGGGGTAACTCTGCTCACCATGTTAATAATGTTGCAAAATACTCAACTGCATCTTTTGTTCAGGTTCAGTTGAGGTAGTGGTGTTATCTCCCACGTGAATGGCCAGTGCAAATAGACATTGCTCCCAGGAAAATGACCCTTCTGTGACTTGTGAGTCATCGGACTGCCTTTAGTGCGGGTTCAGTAAGTGCACTGCATCTGTTGCAGATGCAGGCCAAGCAAAGTGCATGCCCCTGTGCGTTCAGGAAATGGTTGCAGGAGCACTCTGGTCCTTTCCAATATGGATGTAGGGAATATTCTCTCTTTTTTTTTTTTTTTTTT
>VZSV01000012.1:8628114-8661972 GCA_013398735.1 Nothocercus julius
TTGAAAAAGGCGTTAAAACTCTTAAAATGCCTTCATGTACAGAATGACCTTCAAAAGCTATGCCTTCATTTTAGGTCTTGCTTAAGCTAATTCACTTGTGCATATGTTTCTCTAGTCTTTTCCTTCCCACAGCTTACTGGGTAATTATTGTCAGTTAACATATGGATCCCTCAAATTTGGAGAAGCTGCAAGGTGTATAAGATATGTTAATGAAGGGTTAAAAGGTATTAGAACTTGTGGGAGAAAACTGATATAACTGGAGTTTCCTGTGGATTCCAGGATATCATGGAAGTGCCAGTTAAGTTTGGAATGGCATGTTGCCTGCAGTTTTAAATAGGTATCTTTTAGGCCTATTTGAAGCTGTAGATTTTAATTATTTGTGTGTAGCGTAACTTACCTGCTTCTTTTTACGGTAATTAAATGTTGTTGTTTGAGGTAAGAATCTAGTGTGAATTTACCAGGGGACTTGAGGAAAAGTTTTGAGGGGATGTTTTGGTTTATTTGGAGCAGTTACAGGCTCAGAAGCAGTGGTCTGCAGTGCTGTCTGCAGTGCTTAAGGCTGGAAAGAGTTCATTGCTCGGGTGTCTCCCCATCATTCTAGTACCCTAATCAACCAGCCTGTAAAATTTTTGCAATTTTTGACCTACGTGATGGGCTTTCATTTGCACAGAAGCAGTGCATGCTCAGCTGGTTCCTCAAAATGCCCCACAGAAGATGAGTGCTGCCCTGGGCCCTCTCTGTCAGGCGGTACGGTCCTTAAGGGACAGCGTTGTGCTTTGTGCTCTGTTGGCGATGCGTCACTCATCCAAATAAGAATTTTTTTGTTTAGCATTTGCTGGAGAAAAGTCTGAGTCTCCATTATTCTCTGCTTGCCCCATCTGCCTTGGAAGAGCCAACGTGGTGGTGCCCGCTACGCTGCCTGTGTTCATTGTGTGTCCTGCTGTCACGTTCCTGATGCCGTTCTCCGTGTCTTCAGCAAACCAGTGCCGATTGCCCTCCAGCGCTGCCTCCTGCCCGCGGCTCTTCCGTGGCTTTCTGTACTCCAGCAAATGCTTGTAGAGTGACACGCACGGTCATTCATTATTGAGATGGTCAAAAGTTTAGTCTGACAGCTTCCAATAAATGAAATCAAAATCAGGTAATTTGTTAGTGGTAGGTGGTGTTCTCCCTGCGCACATGCCCCTGAGAGTCTTGCTTATGATGCCAGCTGTCACTTGTGCCATAGAAGGGCTTTTGAGCATCGCGAGGAAGATTAAAACAGATCACGGGAGCATTAATCATTGCAACTCATCTACAGGTGTTATCACTTGAACGAGGCCCTACATGTCTCTGTGCCTTATGTGTATAATTTTGACTAAAAATGTAGACATATTTAAAATAAAGCTGGCATAGAGACAAACAGTATAAAATTAATTTGTTTTACTTCATTGCAAGATCTGTTGAGATGTAAACTAACTAGACCTGCTGTTCTGGTGGTGCTTGCTGGGATTTTTTTTTCATTTTAGATGTATTTAGTTAAGATTTATGTAGAATTTGCCTAGATGACTTTGGATGGATACACAAGAGAAATTCTCCAGTAATGATGTGGGTTTTTCTAATTATAAATTAGTAGCTGTGACATCAGGGCTTTGCAGTATAAACTGGGACATACCTGCGTTTCCATTCATAATGAGACTACTCATGTTGGAACAAAACCTCTGATTTGTGAATCCGTAATCCGTATCATACGAAACAGTAATATCCTTTAACGGCAAACACTTGCAAAGTTTAAATTGAGAGAAGGCACGTTAAGATGAATGGCAGTGCTGCAGTATTTTTTACTTAAAAAGATAAAGAAAAAATGGATTAACCAAACAATCTTTCTATTAGCAACACCAGAAATAATAGTCTAAACATACCATCTTTACTTTGAAGTTTTGAAGTCTGTTTCTGACGATGAAGGAGGCTTTGCTTGCTCCACAGAGCCTTACTACTGTGTTTTTCAGGTTTGAGTATTTTAAGTTTATTTTTTGTTTGTTTTAGAAAAGCATTCTGCATCATTTGCATGCTTTAAAGTCTCCTAAAGATGAGGAGCCTCAAAATTGACCATATAAAAATTACCTTAATCTCCAGGCTTGACTTTTTAAAGGTCAGAGTCTGGTTGGTTTAAGTAGAAGATACTCATTTTAGAGAGATATGCCAAAAGATGTGATGGAGAGCAGAGAATATTCTCCGAAGTTTGAGTGTGGGGATAAGCAGAGATGTTGTGGCGTTTGTGGTCAGCCATAGCCTCCTTCCAGGTGCCCCAGCCGTCCCTCACATCTCTGAGCATCCTCTGATTCCGATGGTACCAGGCTCCTGATATGTGCCTGGTTGTTCTTTGCTTAGGACTTCGGTTGTCTCAAACTGTCATGGTTGTCACCTATCTTAAATCCGTGAGGGGAATGTCGTCTCCTTGTGCCCGAGACGGTAGAGAGGTGAGTTTTCAGGCAAGCGAGACCCATCCTTGTGACCAGGAAGGGAGCAGGTTTGGCAGAAGGTAAGCAGTGAGGAGTTGGTGTTTCTCACTCCTTCAAGCTGGTGGTCCTGGATCTCGAAGCCACTGGAAAATGTCTGAAACCTGAGGAAATTTTTTTTTTTTTTTTTCTCAAAGCTCAGGTAGAGTTCAAATCCCCACATGCCCAAACCTCTCTAAGAAGTCTTAACAGAAGATAGAACTGCAGAATACAGTGGGTGCAAATGGGTGCAGAACACGTTGCTCCAGCACAATTAATTTGTTATCAAGATGTCGAGAGGGAGTACACTGTGCAACACAACCAGTGACGCCATAGAAACCTGCTGCGGATCCCTTGGAAGAGCTTTCCTCCAAGTCTCAACTTTTCTTTACCTGTCAGATGTTTTATTCCAGCAAGTCAAAATCAGATTCTGGACTAATTTAAAGAACAAAAGCATCCTGCTGCACGCTTGCTATATCTACCTATGTGTTAAAGTTAATAGGATGCCCTCTGAAAGAGATGACTTTGCTGTTGGAGGAGAGTGCAGAGCATGGTACACACAGAACAGCTATTTCGCCTCCTACCTCCTCCACCCTGGTCTAATTGACTATTTAAAAGTGCCCCAAACCCAAAAGGATGGAGCAGTTATCAACTGGACAAGAAACAGCTTGGCGGGCCCAAGGTAACTGGGTGCAATTTCTTCTTGATCATCTCTCTTGATGTGTCTCCTTCATTGGCAGGTCCATTTAATCAGCTGGGTATGTACAGGGCAATGTTTTTTGTCTCATGGGTATGCTGGCTGTAAAGCACCGGCGGGATAACCCTCCAGGGAGGCTGCCGTGCCAGCCCCGCCAGCGGAGCCTCCCAGGCGCGTGTCTGGAAGTGAGGCGCTTCGCCGCGCTGCGCTTTGTTTCCTCAGACTCCGAAGCCACAATCGCTGTCAAAGGTTTCCTCTGCTTCATTTGAAAATTTACTTCTGCTGCTATGTTCCTTAAAGTCTTTGCTCTCTACCACTTCTATAGATTGATTTTATTCTTCAGAAAGCTATGATTCTGCAGGTGAGTTTTGTTCTCTCAGTACGGTAGAAAGCAGGAGTAGATGGCTCCAGGGCTTGTTAGAGTCTGTGTCATATACGTGTGTCACTGGTCCAAAGCTAATGTTGACAGCAAGGGGCTAAAATTGCATCTGTAATGCATGTGTTTCATAGCTCATGAATCTTCTAGTATGGATCAGATTTCTTAATATCAGAAAACACCTTTTCCCTTTTAGCTGAGCATTTACAGCTGTTGCAAGCATTGGTGCATGCAGATACCAAAAATACCACATTCTTCTACTGTTTGAACAAGAAATAATTGTGGTTTCTCAGATCCCACTTAGAAGCAGCAGTCGTCTGAAGCTTCGATAGCAGTGACCGGAGGTGCAGTCTTACCTGCCTGTGCACGGGGCGCCACGCGCCGCGGGCTGATGTTCAACCCCCCCATTAAGAGACCGTTATGAATTGTTCCTAAGTATCTTCTGCCCCTTTACTGGGCGCCCAACCATGTTGTTGCTCCTTTGGTGGCTGTTTTAATGGCTCTCGTGGCATTTGTTTCCCCATGCCCACACTCCTGGGCCGTGGCTGGGGACGGAAGAGGGGGGCACAGGAGGACCGGCAGCTTGGCTGGCACCGGGCACGTGACGGACACGATGGATAAATATCCAAGTCCCACAGGGTCATCTTGGATGCTCTTCAGGGATGTTTGGGATGGTCGTGGAGAGCGACTGTTCCCTTCCCAGCTCGGTCCTGCACCTCTGTATGAGAGCGTGGCTGAGCAGAGCTCCATGCTCCTCCTGCCTCCATGGCTGCCACGCCAGCTTTTTTCATAGTAGATTAATTTACTATAAACACTAAACTAGAAATACAGGGATTTTTGTGCCCTGTCAGTAGAAACCAAAGTTTAAATACCCCTGTAGTTTATTGCTGAGAATCACACCAAGCTTTACAACTTCCCTTCCTTCAACCTATCTCAAAGCAGTTTAGTAAACAGTGAAGTATTGCCTGGTGGAACTGTAAAAATGAGGAAACTGAGGCACAAATGTAGAATTTGCCTTATGTTGCCAAGTGGCCAGGAAGAAAGCTGAGGGAAGGAGGCTATCTAGCTATGGGTCTCTTCCCAGTTGCTATTAACTTGCCTTAAATTAATTTAAATACTTATAATTATTTTAAAGGAGTGTTTAAAATATTTAACAAATGCCTTTTTATTTCATAGGTTTCCTGCCCATGGCATGTATTTACATATTGCGTATAGTTCGGAGGTGTTATCAGAGAGCTCTGCTCTGCAGCCTGAGTCACAGCACCTTCAACTCCATGCCTTAGAGTCACTGTCCGAGGGAGCCCGCTCAGGTGCGAGGCCGCAGCCTCCACGGCCAAGACTCTGCCTCTTCCTTGAGCTGATGCAGACCTGGTGTCCAGAGTTATTTCTTACAGCGAAGTCCCCTGAGCCTCATCCCCAACAGCCATTTGTTGCCATGCCCAGGTAGATCGTGGGTCCTGCCTGCTGCTCTTGTGCTGCTGCTGTTGCTGCTGTGGCTCTTGAGGGGCCTTTGGATGGATTTGCGCAGCCCAGAGCTGAGGTCTGGCCTCCAAAGTGAAGGCAGCTCTGGCAGCCTAAGCGTCAGGGCAAAACGTCAGTGAGATGCCCTCTGAGCGAAGGGTGGAGGGACCCGCGAATCTGTCACTGCCGCCTCCACCCAGGTGATGCTGGAGGCCGAGCCCTTGTTTCCATGTGAGCGAAAGTTTAGAGGGCGGGAAAAAGGGCTTTTCCCTAGGGGAATCTGACTACATTTTCCCATGAACACCCCCGTGTGTCCGCTGTGGTTAAAAGCAAGGCCCCAAACGTTTTCCCAAGTGACGCAAAATTTTATAGGTCATCAGATTTAACCCAACTGTTGGGACTGTAAGGGAGTCTCCGCCCTGGGCTCCAAGAGATCGTCAGACAGTCCTGGATGGTTGTTAAGTTGGGCTGTGCCTTTTGACAGGAATCCATCTGAACACACTACGGGACGGGATGTGGTTTCTCAGACAGAATAGTCACATTCTTGCAGGAGACTCTGGGCAGTGGGAATTTTAATTGTAGTTATTGAGCATGGAATCACTTATGTTTATGCGCTTGTGCGACTCTTAAATCAAAAGGCAATGGGAGCCGGGGCGCTCTGCGCAGCCCTTTGTGGGAGCACTGTGATATTCAGGTGATCCTTCAGACGGCTAAGGGAGAAGGTGCACGCGACCCGGAGCAATTAACTGCTGGGGAGACCCTGTGTTCAGAATTAGCCTGACCTCATGCTGCTGTCTCTCAAATTGCATGCGGAAATCACAGGACTTTAATACCATTAGCACAGGCTCGACTGCATCCCAAATTATTATCTTCTATCAGATTAGCAATCTGTATAAGGAATGACCTAAAATTCTGTAGAGCAAAAACAAGCTTGCTGCCACGGATTAACATGTTAGAGTATCAACCAAGTCCTCCTCTCATTAAAACCATGTTGTTAAAGTTGCCTCCTCTAAATGAAAAAAAATATTTTACTGAATTCTTGGTTATGTGGTTTTCCTCCTCAGATTTCTGTGCAAGTGTGTGTTTCACAAGGCATATTGAAGTTGTGTCACAGGCCAAAACAGGCAAACAACTCTGTCATTGCCTAAATAGCCCCTGCAAAAGGGCGAGGAGTGCTGCTTAACCAAGCTGACAGTTTGCAGGAGCATCGCAGGAGAAGAAGAATTTTGCAGACTCCCAAGCTGGGGCTCAGATGTAAGTGGTGACAGCGGCACTTTAGGTGACCTTTGAGACGTCACTTCAATTTTCCCATTTGTGAGATGGTGACTGTGTAAAGCATTGGGGGTCTACTAATGAAAAACGTAATACAAGGTCCACATACCGCTAGGCCAACTAACTTGATGTCTAGCCCTTACTAAGGGGGAATGCAGGGAAGGAGAATAAGCTGTCTCACTTCTTGCCTTAATCCCCTGCCTGGCTGTTTCGGGTGAATCATTAACTAAGCACGTGTGTCTGGCAAAACAAAAATGTTTTTGGGGCTGCTTCTGCAGACTGCCCCAGTGCACGGAGCCTCGGCCTCTGCAGGAGACACTGCTGTTCATCCCATCCCAGACACTGCATTTCCAGTGCATTGGTGCACTGACGGGTCGAGGATCTTCTCTTGCATCCTGAGGTGAGAAAATGGGGCGTACTAGGGGGAAAGGAGCGATGAAACATGTTAACTTTTCCTTTGATTCCTCCTCCATACCTGTGAGGTTTCAGTAATAGGCATGGGGATCCTTCTGCCAGGGTCTGCTACTGACCTGGAGCTGTTCTCTAAAGTGGTGCCAAAGTGGCAATTCTCTGTACTGGGAAAATGATGTCTAAGACCCCCCAGGAGCGGGCTGTACAATCTGCGAGAGCTACAGAAAGGATACCTCCCTACCAAAGGTGGGCTGGTTTTGCCAGTGGCTGCTTTCTGTATTTTCCCCACTGATCCTTCTGCTTGCGCTGAGACCATGGCATGGGTGTGATGCCTCTAGTCCCTCAGGGTGTTGAGGAAGGAGCAGCAGGGCCCAGATAAACCTCTGCATAACCCGTCTATTCAGGTCAAGGTTGCTCATCGTTATTCTCTTTCCATTAGCCAAGACTGGAGAATGACTGAAATGCTGCAACGTTATGAAAAGCGTGAGTGCTCTCACGGTAAATCTGTGCATCCTCCCAGCCCTTCTTGGTCAGAAGTGAAGGGGAGCGGTGCAAGGGCACCTTCTCCTGCCGCATCAGTCCCGTCCAAACCACAGGTAAAATGTGAATACCAATATCTGCCTCTGAAATGCAAGAGCCATGTATCTGCCAATCGTCAAGCCGTATTTCGTTGGTAAGGAGAGTTGTTTGGATGCATTACAGTTACAACTGCATCAGTTTGAGCACATGTTCTTGTCTGTACTTTGGTTTTGTAGCAAAGCTGGGGAGATGTCATCAAAATGCCAGGGTCTGGGTGTATGAAGCTCGTTGCAGAATAAGGCCTATGCTTATGTTTCTCCCAGAAAGTGTCACTACGTTGCATGCAAACTGCATTTAGAGAGTTTTTCCAAGAATGCAGGTTTGAGTGCTTAAAAATTAGGAAATGACAGCAGTGAAATGTTCAGTTCCACATTAACCCAGCTGTGTCCGTGTGCAAGGTAACTGTCCTGACCCTTATCCTCCGCAGCGGCTACAACCACCAGCCCTCAGGTGGTTACAGCGTTATGGTTACAGCCCGACAGGCTGATGTCCTGGGCAGGGACAGAATTCCTGCCTGGGCCACGGTGACACGATGCTCCTGTTCTCGTTCCTGGTGATATATATATATATATATATATATAAATATAAAAAGCCCTGCTACCCAAATGAGCTCCTCAGTGCTCTGGCACCCTTCACCGAACTGGCATCGCTGCAAGGAGTGATGTTATTTTGGGGGTAGAGATGAGCTTCCTGTTGCTAGAATTTCTCAGGGTTTTATTTTACAAAGCAAGTGAACAACTAAATGAAGGGAGGAAGGAAATCGGTGCCGCACTCGCGCTCTTGCTCTCGCTGGAGCTGGGCAACTGCCTTTTCCAGGTCTGTGCTGTGCAACCCCCCCCTTGCAGGGCAGCCAGCCAGGCTGCAGCCCCAGCGCAGGCCTGGTGGTTTTATTAGCGGCAGAGCTGCAGGTACTTCCTTTCATAAACACCGTGCCCACCCAGCACGGTGCTGGGCACCTCGGCCTCGGTGCTGCTCTAAGAATAGCCAGGAAAGAGGTGCTGCTCTAAGATAAACTCAGAAGTGGCTCACCTTGTTCCAGGGAGTAGGGAAACTCCCTGGGCTCTCCAGCTTTAGATGCACAAGCAGCTACCAGGCACTACTGAATAGCAAATGCAGTGTGAGACATTCATCCTTATATATACATGTATATATATTTATATAGGTATAGTTTTCCTTTATGTTCTGCTTTGCAGGGGTGTTTTCTTTCCTCTGAGGCTGATGCATTCAGTGTTATATAGGGTTGAGCTGCATGTGTTCTGCCAATCTGTGGCAAGTTATTTCTCCTAACCCAAGCAAGCGATGGTCAGACAGCACCTGCCGTGCTGGGCTGAGCCTGTCGGCTTTCTGAGGAGGCCCTGGGGTGCACAAGGGCCTCCCACAACGAGCAGCAGACTATGCAGCCTCTCCAGTCTGGAGTGATAACAGTAGCTGCAAAAAAAATGTGGATCCGTCCATGTTGGTGTATTATTCTCCAGAAGACCAAATTAAGCCTTAGAATGACTAAGTGCCATTTTAAAGGCCACGGAATGAATCAGTGCTTGAACAACACAAGCTGGCAGTCCGATCCCCGCTTCTTGCTGCACAACAGTGCCTCCGTCCCTATATCGCGATGTATACGTGGGGCATACACTGCATACCAAACCAACGTAGTTCAGAAGAAACTGGCATATTAATATTTATACTGTAACAATTGCACTGTCCTCTGTGCTCTGTAAATAGCAGCACCACAACAATCTGTATTATTCCTTTTATGCAGAACCTTGTCCAGTGAAATAGCTTGTCAATGCAAAATAAAATTTCTGCACAAAAGTTTGACAGCTATATTCATTGCAGGTGTCAATCAAAGAGTCCTAAAGGCTTTATTATCATTGTACAATGTCTGAGCAATCTGCTAGTCCAATATGCCACAAAGATATTTTCTTGCTACTTTTTTCATTTAAAAAATAAATAGCCACCAATAACTTTTGTCAAACAGTCTGAGAGAACTGCAGGAACAGCAAAGAAATCTTTGGTTTCCTTGGCTGTCTGTGGTCTGGAGACTTTCCAGTCTTAACCTACCACGTTACATTAATGTATCACAACACTTAGGGTAGATGAGACCTCACTGGAAACGCAGAACACATGAGTTAAATTACTGCAGAAAAAAATGGGGCAGACTGAGGGGGACAGTTTGCATTCTTAGAAGGCATGATGGTGATGGGTTTACAGTTGGGCTGAAGGACCTCTTCCAACAATAATGATTCTATTCTAAAAGAAGTGACCTTAACCATTTCACCCTCTTTTTCTTTGCTCTTTCCAGGTGTTGTACATTCCCCCTCCTTTATTCCAGCATTCCCAACATGGTCAGCCTCTTAACTGGTCATGGGTTATCTTCTGGAACATGGTTTCCTTAATGAGGTTTGGTTCTAAATGGCTGGTCCAAAGCCCGAGGCACTTTCAGGTTGACTTTTCCAGCGCGGTGTCTTCCCCGAACGCCTCCCAGACCAGGGGCCTCATCGCTAAAGCCGCTGGTGAGGAAGGCGAGTGCACGGCCATCTGCCCAGCGGGCGAGGGGCTCCGGGCGCTGCAGCGGCACCAGGTTCGCCCCTCGTGAGGGCAGAAGTGACGGCTGCGTTACTGCTCCGCGAGAGGCCAGCAGCCGCGAGAGGGAGCTTGCACGGCTCCGGGAAGTCCCCAGGGGCGATGCGGCCGCCCGGGTTAACTCCTTGGGCGCTGCCTGCTTTGCCCCTGCCCCACGCTCATGCCGGCAGCGCCCGTGACGCGTTTCTGCTTGACAGGAGGGTCAACGTGCGGTCTGCTGCTGTGCCCTTTGCGGGCGACATATGGCACGGTGCTCTTGTGCCACCGCACGCTAACAGCCAATACGGTTTGTGAGCATTTTGTAACTTGAGCAGCTTTGACTTATCCTGGACTGGAACTTAAATTATATTTCCCTGCTCAATGTATTTTGGAGGTTGGTTGTTTCTTTTAGGTTGCCAGCTTTGCTCTTAGTGTGCATTGGTGAGCGCTCGGGCTCTTGGGCACGGGTGACAGGTACTGCGGGAGCAATGAAACCGCTGCACCGATCTCCTCTGGTTACTCCTCTCCCATGGGGCTTCACTGGCTTCCCGTGGGATGAGGTGCTGCTTCTGTGCTGAAGTGTTTTCTGGGCATCTTCCAGCTGTGGAGCTAAACATGTTGCAGGAGGATGGCTGTTCACTTGTCTGGGAGCACAGCGAGGAGGTGTTTGGAGAGGATGCTGTTCTTCAGGGGATGCATGCAGCAGGAATGCTGCTTATGACGATTAATATTTATGCAGAAAAAGTGTGGTGCAGACATACAAAAATGGAGACTATGGGAATTGTGATGTTAATTCACGTGCTGAGGGAGCTGTGCCATCCGGCTGTGAGCTCCACGTGAGATTTCTCTGAGGCGCGTTGTTTGCTGTCACATTGTGGGGATGTGCAGTACCGGCAAAGTTAACAATGGCTTTGTAATACACAGACTCTACAAGCAATCCAACTGTGCCAAAGCCACCTCTCTTCCTAGGAAAATCTGCTGCAAGAAGGAAATTTGTCAGTCCACACTCGGCTTCTGAACAGGCGGGTCAAACAGGGCCTTTCTGAGAGAAGGGTGGGATTACCTCCTTGCGGATGACAACCCTGCTCTCAGGGGTCTTGGAACCATGTCTCTTTTGCAAGATGTGATGCTAACACATTTATTGGTGGGAGCCAACTCAGGAGCTCTGTATGCCGTGTGGGAGCTAAATACACAGACCAACGTTTTTGAGGGGTGAGCTCAAGATGTTGGTAGGTCTTGGTGCCTTCTCACCACAGACCACGTTACCCTCTTTTCAGGGCCTTGCTCAGGACCTGTCACGGTGCTAGAATAGCACTGGTGTGGCAATGGAATAGAAACACTACGGCGCAGCTGCTTCGTGGCAAGCGGCAGTGTCCGTCACCTGTGACGGGGCTGACGGTCATGACAGCAACTGTGTTCTGCTTCCATTTTGCAAAACTGAAATCAGTTGAGCCAAGTTAAGTGACGCTGGCAGGACATATATTGTAGGTGGGATGTGCTGTGCTTGTCTCGCTTTCTGCCTCCTCAGTGGTGCCTCCTGGGGGAAGGGGAGGGCTATGTCAAAGCCCGGGAGGCTGGAGGGAGGCCATGCGCTGGCTCCTTGGCTTTGGCACGTGCACAAGGCTCAGCATCCCCCTGGAGCTGCCCCAGCGCGGGGCTGCCTTGCCTGCCTTCCCGACCTCCGCGGGAAAAGATGCCATCCTGTGCGGCCCCCGTGATTGCTCGCACGTCTGTGTTCGCCCAAATACCTCAGCTGAGAACTTTTAGCAGAAAAGAAGTACCGCTGCTTTTGCCAGCTGGGAGCCTTTTCCCATTGTTGCCCACTTTTTGTTGTCATGTGTAACTGTTGTGGAGTTTTTTTCAATGGTTAATGTGACCTAATTGTGCACTTCCACTGTCTGGGAGAATCAGCTGCTCTGGTGTGAGCGCTGCACTGAAGCTGGGGCCGTCCTGGAGCCCTGACTGCCTCTGCAGCTGGGTGCAAGACACACGTTCCTTGATTTTGCTGTATCAGCCCAGCAAAACATTGCGTGGCTGCATGTGCTGCCAACTGCTCTGCGCTGTGCCTGGTAATGGGTTGTCAATTTTCAAAAGAAATATAACGTCCAGCGCTTTAATTTGCTCTAGGAAAAAAAAATCCTGTTTCTAATAATCCTCATTTTTACTTGGCATGTTTGATTTGAAGCAGATGGAGGTAATGCGATGACCTAGAGGACAAAAAACAGGGCAAGATGAGGAAGAGTGCACCAAGGCCGCAATCTTTCATGCTCACGCTAGAGCAGGAAAAGGAGGTTTCTGACACTGCAGCCTTGACACTGGCCCCTTCTAGCATTTTTTTTTTTTTTTTTGTCAGCCTAATGTAACTGCAACCCGCCAACTTGCCCCTTGCACGAGGAACGTGTGAGTCTTTAGGCTGTTTGGAAGTTCTCTTTAGCTTGCACTTGAAAACAGGCCTTCCTAAACCACCTGTCGTTAAGACAGCTTTTTATCTTAACAGCTTAGCCAGCTGTCCTAGAAAGGGTTAAAAAGTCATCCTAGAAAAGTAACCCTGCAAAAGCTGTTCCTGAAAGTCCCTCTGATCCCGAAGTGTTTGCACGCGTCAGGAAATCGGTGCATCACGTTCAATCTCTGGGCAGGCAAAAGAATGCAAATAATCTTCTACAGTCTGTACGTATAAACTTGCACTGGGAGGAAGTTAAGCTGCAAACTCCAAGCCTTGGAAGTTGAGAAATATCAGAAATGTGCTTCTTGACCCTCCGTGTGTCCCCGATGACACATGCTCTTGGTGCAAGTCACATTCCCGCTTCCCAGCTCCCCGGGCGCTCCCGCCGCCCGGTGCTGCTCGGGATGTTGCTCGGGGGATGACTCAGGGCTCCGTCATGGGGGAGATGCAGCCAGTGGCCATTCCCTCACCCGTAAGCCCTGGAGCGAGGCAGGGGCAGTGCGAGCATGGCCAGGCCTCTCTGGTGTGGGTGGCCAGACCGTGTCCGGGAGAGCCCGTCCTGCTGCGGCGTTCCTGGGTGCTGCACACTAAGTCATTAAAGACAAACTTATCCGTTCAAAGTACAAAACACATTATGGGGAAAGCCAGGGCTGCCTCTTAGGTTTGGAAACCCCTCTGGAGCGGGGGTCCCTGCCTGGAGGGGGATCTGTGAGGAAACCTGGGGGAAATGTGACCTGCCACGTGAGCGGGGCAATGAGCCTGGTGGCAGCTTGTTGCATGGAAGAGGGTGTCCTCAGGCCACTCCCGGCACATGTCCTCAGAGCACGGTGCACTGAACCACTGACATGTCCTGGGCCTCCTGCGCTCGCCTGCAGTCCATCTACTGCCTCACAGCAAGGCTGAGAGGCTGCAGAAGGTACTGAAGTCTCTTTGTATCAGGCACCATATACAGAATAGCTAATCCCCACCTCAAAATATCTTCATCTAAGCAAGCTGCTGTTATATATCAGGGCATACTTCTAAGAAATTCGTAAGGCTGGAGCTGGATATGGAGTGTCAGGATGCAGAATTCGAGTATTATCCACTCTAAAATGTATCTGAATGTTGACAATCTCCATGCTTCCACCTGAGGGTCTTGTAGTGCTCAAATCACCGTTTCCACTGGCAAACCCAAGTTTAGAGTGTCTTTGAGATGTGCTAGTGCACAGAGAAGGCAGCTCCAGAGGCTGCAGCTGCAGAGACCAATCCCAGAGGGAAATCCCAGCAAGAGGACTCCAGTGCTCCCTGTCCCCCGTTGCCAGCGCTGCTGATCCGAGCCGGAGCAAGGACTTCCACTCCTCACTGAGGTCAGAAGAGCAGCAAAAGGCCAGTGCTAGTGAAGGTCCCCAAGTGTTTCCTTTCCAGCTGAACCAAACACTACCCAAACTTACATCGATAAAGACAAACTTCAAAACCAATAACGTGTGTTTCATAACTGAGATAGCGAGTGGAAGAGACGGGCCTTTGGGGGATTAAAACAGAGATTAGTCTAGCTTGTGTCTCTGGAGCTGGACGCATGCCCATAGTTGTGGTTCTGAATTGCTTCTTAAGCTGGAAGGCATGTGGCAGGGAAATTGCAAAATATCAGATCTTGCAGGATTTCTGCCATGTGAAGTTGGTTATGTTGCAAGACTTTGGCGCTGTCAAGACTTAGTCTTGTTTTTAAAGTATAGACTTTGCGCTAGTTCTAAAATAAGTCTAACAATCTGAACTGGATCTTTACACGCACCTCTCCCAGTCCTTACAGGAATGCCCTTCAGAACAGCTATAAATAAAAAGTATTGAGTATTATTTAAAAATTGCAAAAAGCAATGTGCGTCCCGAGTATTCGGGTACTATACTCTCTCCAAGCACTGTGTGTGCCAAGAGCTGCTGGGAGCTCTGGAAGCCTCTCTAAAGCAGGGAAAGTACCTGCACAAGTGTGCACTGTGGTCAACACGGGCTGCCCCTGCATGTAACAGCTTTGGCTGTTAATGACACAAGAAAATGGAATTCATGTTTCCTAAAAGTTCTCCATGTGGCATAGTTTTCCCACGGCTGGTATTTTTATCTTGCTTCTAGTTAAAATATGGATGTTTAGAGGACGATTTTGGTGGCATAGGGATTTGATTTTTTTTTTTTTTTTATATACTTCAGTGAGAAGGCTCTTATGGTGGCTTCATGTGATGTAGTTCATGTCATGCCCAATCATAATTTAAAGTAAAAGAATTGAGGATTCGCTAGCTAAGCGTTCAGCCACCACAAATGTCAGGCTGAGGAAGGAATCAGATTAGGGCCTGGCCTGGGTGAATTTGCCACGCTGCGTTGCGCCACACTTCAGCAAACTTAGCCCTGCGCCTTGTCACAAGGGCCTGGTGGACACGTGCGAACTGTGATTTTGCTATTTTTATTTATTTTTGCTTACGGGTTGTAGCCAATCAGACCTGGGAGGCTGTTTGCAGACTTTCCTCACTCTGGTAGCCTTTGTCAAATTCTAGTCCCAGACTCTTCGATAGTCTGGAGGCAACAGAAATGCTGTTTCAAAAAAATGAGTTTGGCTTCTTAAACCTGGGCAAACAGTGCATTTCAGAACCTCCTGTGGGTGAGCACTGAGACATCTTAGTTGTTTATAAGGAAATACCTAATTGCATCAGACAGATTATGGAAAAATTCTATTGTATCTTGACAAAGTTATGCAAAGCTAGAAAAAGGATAATGTAATGGGATATATCAAGCAACTTTTGGTGATAGGTGGTCCTCTCACCTGTCTACTATAATCCTTTCAGTCAATCAGCTGGTTGAATGCTACCATGTCGTGTCTCAAAGTGTTATTTTTTAACTATTCAGTGCTCAGAGGCTCAAACACTGAATGAGTTTAGAGGTGCAGAACTCAGGGCTGCAGCCTGCTCCCATCACTGCTGTACGTTTTGCAGAGCCTCAGTTTCTTGTGTGTGTTAAAGCTTCAACTAAGATTAATTTGGTTCAGAAAAATAGCCCTATGCAAGAAGGGCTTAAACACACACTTAGATACTCACACAGCTCTGGCTGACCTACCCTGTTAAGCTTTTAAGTTAAACCTGTTTCCTAGCAGTTTCAGTCTTTCCTAGCAGGTACTTACTAAATGGTCACATGCCGTAGTATTAGAATGAAATTCAGAATTTCACTGAACATGGACGCAAGTGTGGCTTTGCTCTGGTTTTCCTGCTTTGGGCATATACAGGTTCCTTGGCCTTTTTAAACTAAGTGCTGTATATGAAACAAGTCTGTTCTACTGTAGGAAAAAAGAACATATTTTCCTACATATTATGGAGTGTTATAAAGCTGTTTATTTCTAGATATACTTTTTCTGATTTTTTTTTAGTGATGTCAGTCTTGTCCTGTGCTATTAGCATAGTAGCCTTCAACACTGCCCACTCTTAGCTGTAAAGCAGTGAGATTGTTTCATTTTTCGTTTGGTGGAAAGCTTTGCATTTGCAAATCTTTTCCTGATATAAGATGGAGCAAACTTCCCAAATCCTTCTAATCAAAAAATGCATAATGGAATCATTTTCCTTTGGCAAAACTTGAAAAAATGTAGTGGTTTTGTATTTACTATATTTCATAGATTTTTTTTTAATGTTTTCAGAGTAGAAAATAGAATGGTCTATTGTAGAAAGGTTAAAACAGAGCATATTAATCTTATTTCATCTTTCCTTTTTAGCAACTTATATTGTGAATTTTTTCCCAAAGCTGTAACATTTCACTTTCAGCTGACCAGCATTTTCCAGCAATTTGCAACAACTCTGTTCCATTACCATAGAAATTTCTTGTCAAACAAACCAACCTGTAGGACTTCACAAACAGCAAGCTATAAAAAATAATCTTTCCTTGTTCATTTTCTTCTCTGTCGGAATGCTCAGCTCATCAGCGTCCGTGCCCAAAGTATCCTTTTTCAATAGTATAAGAAAGTGTCCTGAAACAGGTGCTTTCTTTCTGTCGCTCTCACCACTGAATGGGCCTTAGGTGAAATCTTGCTCAGACTTATTTTGAATTGTTATGGACAGAATGCAAGTTAGAGAAATGAGCTGCACTTCATCAAGCAGTTATGTTTTAGGAAAATAATGCTGCTGGAAATGAGGATTTAGGATAACAGATTCAGGAGCCTTCACTAAGCAGTTCATAGTACTGCCAAGTGCAGTTCTCTTATGCTCAGCACCCAAGCAAAGGTACAGCTTTGTCATTATAAAGAAACTGCTCAGGAATAATTTAGAGCATGCTCCCAAAGCTAGTCCCATATAACTATTGATTCCCTAAAGGGATAAAATTGTCTCTCTTTTATGCTCTGACTACATCTTTGAACCATTAAATATAAATTCTTTACCTTACCCTGATATGTGTGTACATATTTTAAGGGTGAGACAGAGAGCCCAGCAATTAGCTGACTAAACACGTAGGGCAATTACAATCAGTCAAGACTGAGCACATCCCTGGATCCTACCTGTGCTTCCTGGTTGCTTCTAGCTATTGTGTGTCTTGAGTAGTCCTGGGGTCCTGGGGAATTATATGGAAGGGGAAGAAAGGCAGGACTCTTATTGCATTTACCTTTTCTTTTCTTTTTTTTTTTTTTTCCCCCAGGCTGTCAGGCTTTCTCTATTTGTCTTTTCTAACTGCATTACTTACAAAGGTCTTCATTATCTAGTCATGCTGGCTTCTAAAATAATGGTACTTTTAGTTCATTGATGAGGATCTTTTTTTCTGCAAGGCCTTTCAGCGTATTTTACCACAAACCGTGCAGTCTGAAGTGACTGTCTTAGCAGTATGGTGGAAGGTTTGGGGTTAGTTTCTTTTTTGGTTGGGCCTCCTTTCCTAGAACTTCTGTCTTTCCATGCTGCCATCAAAGAGCGCTATTGGCATCATCAAAGTTTGTTTGAATCTAGACCAAGGATGTCCTTGTAGCATCAGAGACCTGGATCTTGTAGAAATGTGCATGGACTGAACACCCCCCCCCAAAATCATTCTAACCATTGAACAACCCAGAAATGGTGCCACTCTTCTACACCCCACCCTTCAGCTTTACCAAGTACGTTGTATCAAATGAGTGCAATCTTGGATCTGGGCTTTGCCTGCTTTTACAGTAACCACGCAGGATGTGCAGTGTTCCCGCTTCTTCTCAAAAGAACCACTCGTATAGGGGAAAACAGTCTTTCTTGCTCTGTTCCTTAACAAAGATTGCAGTATTCCTTCAGAGCAAAATATGTGTGTCATCTGGAAGCAATTACTCCTTTAAAAAGCACTTCTGTGAGTCAACACTGAAAATGCGCTCAGCACTGAAAATGAAAACTAATAAACAGTGAAATTTCCAGTTATCCCACAGCCTGAATGACCCACTGGAACAAAGTCATTTCTAGAAAACCTGAGCAGAATAGGCACAAAGCCGGCCTTGGATCCCAAAGCTGTCCAAGCTGTGTTGAGACAAAGGAATAATGTTTGTATGAAATCAGATGGCCAGAGTGGATTTTGTTCTGACATTTTACAGGAATAGGGGTGAATACAAGAAACCAGATCAAACTAAGAGACCTTGCACATCGAGGAACCTTGAGTTAGAAATAACTAAGCACGATGCTTGTTGACAAGTCCTACTTTTCAGTGATATGATGCATGGCAACACTTGCCCCTTTTGCAGCAGCCTAATGCCAGGATTGTCTTGGCTGATGGATTTGGTCTCGGGGGCTTCTAGAAAGACCTGATGGCAAAGCAGAGCCTGATGGTTTTAGGTTTCACCAGACATTGCCTTCTGCCTTTCATTTGTAGCAAGGAAGGTGGCTGGGAGGTGGTTTCTCTTCCCTTGGGAGCACCGAGGTGGCCTCTCATACAGCCGGGCTCCCGCGGGTCTGCGTGAGGAGACGGTGCCAGGAGCACGGCAGAGGCAGAGATGGAGCACAGCCCTCCTTAAAGGCTGTAAACGCAAATTGTGTTCAGATGGACTTTTACATCTCAAAGAGGAAAAGCACTTGTAGGAGTCTTTCCAAGCCTTTGCATGATGTAATAACTCTATTAAATTTAATACCAGCTGGAATTGCCTTAGGTGTGTTATGACAGATTCAGCAAAGTATGATGCATGAGAAGTATCGGGCAGCCTTCTTGTCCCCTCTCTTGGGACTGAACAGAAATCCCTAGGCAGTGTAGAACCAAAATGACCAGATCCTCACCATGTCCTGTACTACCACCCAGAAAGGGCAGAAAGGTGCTTCAGAGGTGCAAACCCACATGGTGTCACTGTCAGGGGAGTGAGGAGAGACCCAGAGGACCCATTTCTGCCCCATACGTGGCTCAGTAGACCAGGGCCACTCAGAGGGACCAAGTTTGTACAGTCTGGCTTTAAGAGAGACTATATGGGCACTTCTTATGCAGGGACTGGGCTTCGTGAACAGCAGTTAGTGTGATTTCTACATAGGTCATTTTATTTAATTACCAGCGAAGAATATGGGGCCTTAGCAGACCATCCTTAGCCTAGTTTCCTAAGGAAACAGTTTTTTCTGATTTCGCTCCGTTAGTTTGTCTTCTGGCCACACTTGAAACAAGAGGAAAATACTACATTCCTGTGAGTATTATGAAAACAAGCGGTTGAGTAGAAGAGAAAGATGCAATCGTGAGCTCAGAGGTATTTAAAGGCAGTAAGCTTAAAGTGCCTAATTTCCTGGTATCCTCTGCTAGCTGAAAAAAATAGCTGGAAGCAAAAGACATGCATGTGAATGTGCATCTTAAGCAGCAGCTGACTTGCCATGGGGTATCTTAGATTAAAAAAAAAAAAACATAAATTTTGTAAGTAGGATATGATTGGTAATGCTTGGTGATCTGAGCATGCTCTACCTCCATCTTTTAGTCTCTGGATGCACAGATGCTGAGGCAATGTTAGCAGACTGAAAAGTTTCCCTGCCTCCTGCTCCTTGGGGAAATGCAGGTACATCAACGCAAAAAGGACCAACGCAAAAAGGACCGAAGCTATCCCACAGGGTAATCTTTGCTGTATCTCCCAGTGAGCAGGGGTTTGATGCATACAGCTTTTCTGATATTTATTGGCTCCTGACCTTTTTGCATGGCATTTCTCTGGCTCATTGTCTTGGTACTTGCTATGAGGAATGATCTCTGTCTCCCATACTGTTCTTCGACTTGTCAGGTGTTTGCCTCGGGTGTGTTGGTTTATGTGCCAATTTTACAGCGTGCCCCACCCAGACGGAGACACGGTCCATGTTGAACGTGCCAGTGGGCCACCAAAGGGAAAAGGCGGAAGCTTGCCTCTGCACTTGTTGGGCCAAGGCCTTGTTGATTAGCTGGTCGAATAAGAGCAATGGCCCCTTGTCCAAGCAAGAGATATTTTCATCTTGAATGAAGTGACGCACCTTTTAGTTAGGAATAATGGCCTGGATAAGGGGAAGGGATAGATCTGAGTAAAATTAAATCTGTCTGGAACTTGTAAATAAAAAAAAAAAAAAGAAAAAATTTCAGAGGAGAACAGACTGTTAAAGCAACTGTGCTTCACCAAGTGGCCAGATAAGCTGAGAAAGGCTCCCTGAGAAGTTGCAGAAGCTGTGACCTGAGATGGCAAACATGCAGAGGAAAGGAGCTACGTGATAGGTGCTTAAACACCTTCTCTCATTTTCCACAAGATGGGAATAATATTTATTGCCAAGGGCTGCAGGAAACTCAACTGTTTAATGGTCAGGCAGATCTTTGAGTACCTCCAGTTCTCCAGAAGGGCTAGGTGGTAGTGCTGATGAACATATTTGTGCTGATAAACATTGTGCCCAATTTGCATGCCAGCTGGATCAGCTACTTACTTGCTATTCTTTTTGCAACCATGATTTTTATCATAAATATTTTCCAGACGTACATCAGTAGCTCATATCGCTTGGCTGGCAAGTCTAAGACAAGTCTGTCTTAGTAAGCCAGACGGTTTGTATAAAACAAGCTGACTCTGTACCCTATAAAGTGGTCATTTCCTGTTGCTTTTGCTTCTCTGATCTCTTTCTTATTACCTACGGTACATCTGCATGCGAATGACAGCAGGGCAAAACTGTTACTGCTCCACAGGCATTACCAGAGGAAATGATGTTTTGCCAGCTTGCAAGTATTTTCAGCATTGTGCTTCTTTCTAGTGAAAAACTACGTTGAAAATAACTTTAGGTTTGCTGGGTTTTCAAGGGAGGGATTTAGACCCCTGTTCCTGAGCTTGAAACGACAGTTTGCAGCTGTGTGAAAATGCAGCATTGCAATGAAGGTGTCACCCTGAATTGTGTGACACTGTGGGACCCATGCAGGAAAAGAGGGCAAAAAACAGTCTGGATACTTGGAGTAGGGGTAAGGTGATAAAAAAAGACTGAATTGTGAAGGGAGAAAAAGACAGAGGAATGGAGCTGATGTGCAGAAAGGGGCAGGAGGAAGGAAGAGAAGGTTGGGAGGACGTTAAAACAGCAGAAAAGGTTCTGTATGTGTCGCAGCCCTCCAAGAGGCCACAGAAGGTGGATCTGGATAGGATTTCTTCCTCACCTTGGGGTGGCAGGGATGTTTGTTTTTGTTTTTAGTACCTGGAGCAAGGCCAGGTTCTTCAGGTCATCTGAGATTTTCCAACTGATATTGTTATATGATGTTAAAGAGTAGTTATGGCTTGGGATGGGAAAAGGAGGCACAGATCTGGGGGGGTCTGGATTTGCCTATGTTTTCTGTCTGTCCGGAGGTTACCTGCCGTGGTCCCCAGGGAGCACCACAGGGAGGATTTCACTCCAGCCTTGGTAAGCAGTTGTTCAGTGGCATATCCAAGATACGGAGCCGAGCTCTCTTCAAAATCCTGCTGCTTATTTTGATGCCCAAAGCAGGGGCTATGCTCTTCCAAATCTGTCGACAGTCTACTGTGCAACTGCATGCTGTGGCTGGAAAGTGTTACTTAAAGAAGTTATTCGATCAGGCCCAAGCTCTGTCTAAGCATGCCAGGAGATCTTTTTTGTACCGTTTGCTTATCACTTATATCATTTTCACATACTCTTTACTCTGGGCAGATAAGCAGTGAGGAGAGAAATTGGTTTATTTTGGTGTCCTGACCTAAGGGATTTGCTCAATTTATCTGATGGCACCTAGAGGACACGATTAAATATCTGTTATTGATTAAGCAACAAGGATGGCTTAATAAGTTATATGTGCATTTATTTGCACTTTTAAAATCCTGGCCCTGTTGATAACTGGTGTGTAACTTAAATTCTCTTTCTTAGGGTTTGCCAGAGTGCAAAGAAGTCCATGTGAGAAATGCTGTGCTTGGGTCATTTTTTAGATCATGGGTGCAGGGAAGAAACAGATTGTCCAGTTCTAAATATACTGCCCTTGAGAAACATGAAATAAGTCCACAGATTAAAATAGATGCCTAGTTCCCAGTTGAAGATCTTACTGTATAACATCAGTGTTTGGCTGCCCTTCTGATAAACTTGGAGAAGAACCGTTTTCCATTTTACTGCTTTCAAATGAAAGACGTTTGAGGATTGTCATTCAATAAGAATGTACCAATTCTAAGAATTTCTAAACAGGGCCTACTTTATAATGAGTGACAGTGGGAGCCTAGATTTATGGTAAGATTATTTGGTTAAATGTAGCCCGAAGGAATGAAAAATGAGCAGCTTAAAAAAAGAAAATTGCTGAATATCTTGGCAATGAGTTCAAGTTGCCTGATTTATGAGAAACACTGAGTTATCTCTCTGCAAACAGATTTCTGAGAGCGATTTTAGATCCATGCCCTTTGGAGGGGCAGCTCGAGATTAAATGAACATCTGGTGCACCTACTTCTCAGGAAGGATGATGGGGCAGATTCTCTTTAGACAGATCTGAACCATCATGTGGATGTTAAGCTGCCTTAAATGGATATTAAGCTGCCTTAAATAGGTGTTGGTATTGCCCTTTCTCAGCCTTGGACCTCCAGGGTGAGTAGATGTGGAGGGAGGGAGGCAGGGTGGCTGCTGAGCCCTTGGGATCCCTGCGGAAAGGTCTCTGGAGGAGACAAACCACAGAGAGCTGGAGGAGCCCCCAGGCTGTGCTGAAGTGAAGCCGGTGTCTGGTAGGTTCAGGGTTAGATGGTGAGATTAAAAGACATTTTAGTCCCTTCACCTTTGCATGCCCTGCCATAGGGATGGTCCATCCTTGTCATGGTTTGGATGCACACATGATGGCTGTTGGCTAAAACAAATGACCATGAGACCTCCAAAATAAGAGGTGACAAGTCCCAGGCAACATTTATAACAGTTAGGGATGAAATCATGGCTTTGCTGAAGTCTTTTTTCATTCTGCTGTTGACTTCAGTGGGACCTCCAAATTTTCCTGTGATGATTTTTGCATATGTGTATGCACTGGCACACATGCGTATGTGAATTTAAGAGGCAGAGAACTGTTTTTGTTTGTCTGTTTGTTTTTTTCTCTCATGGGCTAAACATCCAGGGGGTGCCAGTTCTTCCTAAATTTTCCATTCAGTTGTCTGCACAAAATTTATACTGTGTATGTCACCAGGAGTCTTGTTTTTGCCCATGAGAACCCAGCTGTCTGTACTGAAGTCATAATAGTTATTTGACTAAAATAAGAACCCCGGCTTCAAAGTAAGAAACCAAAAACCAAACCCACAGAAATTTTTTCAAGGTCTAAAAAAGCTGTATTTCCTTTTTCAATGAATCTCTCAATGCTTACTCTGAACTTGCAGCCCTGCAAGACACTGAGCTGTTTTTAAGCACATGCTAAGCTTGAAGTCAGTGAACGATCTAAGCAAGTGCTTAAAGCTAAGCCTGTGCTCATGGACTTGCTGATCAGGGACAGAGCATGCAATGTTTTCCTCGATGACATCTTATGTTTCAAAGGAAGGACCTTTGTTTTGCCAAACGGTTCATTTGTGTTTTGCTATGTGCTGAGAGCTCAGGATAATCCCATTTGGAGGGAAGCACAGAGGTGGGAATGCTACACTTGGGAAAAGTTATTTTCAGTAGCTCTGTTTTCTCTGACCCCATTTTCCAAATTATGATCAGCTAATGCTGACAGATGGGTTCACAGAAACTAAGCCCCTTTTTATGATGCAAAGAAGTCAATGAGGCTTGGAGTTGGACCCTGCTTTAGTGGAAGTAAAATAAAGATCCCCTGTGGCTTTTAATTCCTTTTTATTTAGTTACTTAATTGAACCTGCACTGTTCTTCATTTGTAATTGATTACCACACAGAAAAGGTAATGAAAAACTGAAATTTATTTTCTCTCCAGTGATTTTTATGGTTATCATGGAAATGTTTTTAATGCTTCTTTTTGGGACATAAAAATTCTCAATATAGGCAAAGGGAAATCAATGTTAGTTAATTGAAGCTATTTACATGGTTGGAAGATTAAAAGTTTTTTTTTTTTTGCTTGTTTGTTTGTTTGTTTTTAATTTTGCCAGTAACTCAGGTAAGGTTTCTCAGAATGATAAATAAACTGACATTTTATTGTTCCTTTTTGTTTTCAAAGCTGGATCTGCAAAATTTGAGGAATGAGGTCCAAAACTCACTGAAGCCGAATGGGAATCGTTCCACCTATTTCAATGGCTTTGGATCATATTTGAGAAATACATATTCAAGACATGTTTATATATGTGTGTATATATATATATATATATATATATATACACACACATAGGCACAGGCGCCTCTGCTCCACATGCAATTTGTCATAACTTGGATTAATCTTTGAGTAAGATAAGGAAGGAAAAAATGATACCTTTAGCAGCTGTATTATTTTTTTCTGGATTTAAAGAAAAGCTGATGTAAATTGCCCAATTTTATTATTCCATTTAAATCTCATTCCTCCTCTCACACGTATCTCTGTTTTTTCAATTCAAGAAATTTGTCCTTCTTCCTTTTGTAAGTGTTCTTCCATCTCTTTCTCCCCTTTTATTTGTTGTATGCCTCAGCTACCTTGCACAGGGCAAGGACCCCTTGGACTCAATTTACCCAGCGTCAACAAGTCCTGGGCTTTCCTACCCTTTGTGAAGCTATGGCTATTTCTTCACGATGCATAGAGCTGGCTGAGAGTTAAAGAACTTAAGTCTGAAACTCTAAATGAGGTGCCAATTTTCCCCACTCCTGGCCTTTGTGCATGCAGCTTTTTGTCTTGAAGCAATTTTAATAAAGACTGTGTAACAACATGGTGTTGGCATAGCATGAGCAACATTATTCCATCTGTTTCTAGGCAAATGTAAAAGCATGTGTTAGTATAACATTAAGGTTCCAATATTCAACAGTTAAAACTCAGGCAACAGTGAAGTTACAGACTGCTTTTCAAAGCAATTTAGTGATTTTTTTCATTACCTTTGTTTTGGGGAACTCGGCTTCAGGCACCTTTACAAAAGGTCGCACATTCAAAGAGTGCTGAGCACCCGGCTGTGGAAGCTGAGGCTCTCTTAGCTGTTTTGGTTTGTGCAGCCAAAATCATTGCTTTTTGCCGACAGTGCTGCAAGGCTGATATGTTAGTCTATTCAGTCTCTCATTGTAGAGATGAATGAGGGCTGTAGAAGTGTATTTGCAAACATTTATCTTAACTTTTATATGAATTAACCATATATTATGTAGCAGCTCCAGCTACAGCATGTTCACTTCAGCCCTTTGCCAAACCTAGATGAATAAAGAAGATTTAAAGGGAATATTCTGTGCTCCCCGGAATCAGGATCTTAACAGCTATTTTTATTTTTATTTATTTTATTTTATTTTTTTTTTTGTTAGTAGTCAAGCAAATAATTATAAAGTTACATCAGGCAGAGCTTTTACTAAACATCCCAATTTGAACATTGATGATAGAATATTCTGTCAGTGCAATAATGACTATTTGTGCCAAAAAGCTCATTTTAAGAGCTATACTGATGCAGTCAGGCAAAAAAGCAATGCAGCATGTGGCTTCCTGGCATTCGTACCTAGTGAGAACAGCTTTCACTGTCAGTGCTGCAAACTCAAAACAATATTCATGGGGAGATATTGAACCACTCAGAGAAGTATGATCGCACAAAGTACTGAGCAAATAACGTTGAGCAAACATGCCCCTTGTACCAATCATGCTCTCAGCTTCTGCAGTAGGAAATTCTGTCAATAAAGAATTAATACAGAATAAATAGTATGAAATTAATAATAATAAAGCTGTTCTGCCATTTCAAGGGAATATAACTGTTACTGAATTATGTTCAAGTGGCAAAGTCATCTCTACTCTTTTATCATACCTAAACCTAACCTGGTGGTTTGGGAACAATCTTTTGGAAACGTCTTAGAGATGTCATGGAAAGCGTTTGTGGAGTTGACTTTCAAATTAAAATTGCTTTCTGTATTTCTTCTTTCTTACATGGCCTTGCCTCCATGTTAGCTGAAGGGCAGCCTGAAGCCACTGCAGTGTGCGATGGATTGCGCGGGCAGCTCCACGGTCAAACAGCCAAGACTGGCTATCTCCAGACAACCAGGACTTCGCCTTTCTGCTTCTGCCACCAAAGACAGAAGTCATGTCTGTGGATTGAGCCTGTAAGTAAGCACTTAACTTTGAGCACCTGCTTCAATCCTGTTTGGAAATTCTTATTTTCCAAAGAAAGGATTTTGGCTTTCCAAAGGAGAATGAAAAACAAGAAAAGGGAAAACAGGAATAGATTCTGTTTTTAAATACCCCAAGCAACTCTGTAAATAATGAACAGTGACCTACCTGAAGGTTCCTAGAGAAGAGGTACAGTCCTACACAAGCAATTTGTTTCCTTCCTGTTTTGAATGATCATCAGTTCATGGAGCAGAGGACGTACCATGCCATAGGTGAGTGACCACCTAGGACAACTATTAAATATTTAACAGCAAAGCAGAGAACAAGGGTAGTCTGAAGGTTATTTTGAGAAGGCTTTTTAGTAAGTATTCATAAACAAACACACATTGAGAGAATAAAGGTCAAGTTGTGAATGATCCATTAGCTGATCTTAGATTAAATGTGTAATAATAATGATTCAGATAACCCTGCTACTGCTGACTTTGCAGGGCTGTACTAGCATCCATGGCTGCTGGCTTGATTCAGAATAATCAACAGGACTTGGTTGTCTTCAAGTGACTGACTCCTGTAGGATACTTAAAGTTTTCCATAACAGTTGGATTAGTACAAGGCCTTTTTAAGGCTCATTCTTTGAGTGATGTTGTATTAAGTCCCCACTAATAAAATCCACCTTTTTTAACAGGTGTTACACAAAAATAATGGAGAAAGAATATTCTTTATTTAGAAAAGAACTGCTGTGTATGCTAGATAAGGGTACTACTCCATATCTGACCCAACAGTTTCTTTTTGTGGCTGCGCTCTGCGATGCTTGCAGTAAATTCAGTGTTTGTCACCCGGCTGCCGCAAGCCTTTCCGTGGGCGGTCTTTCAGAGAGGTTTGCTGGTGGAGGGGTGGCTGGGGTTCCTTTTGCTTTCTCTGCTTCCTTCTGGTAGCTAAGCCAGTTTGCTGTGGACGCCATCGCCTGCTATGGGAGGCCGCAGAAAAGCATACTTTAAATACGGCTGGTGTGGTGTCTGCTGGGCTTGTCTGCAAACAGACCCAAGCACGTGCTGAGAAGGGGCCTCCCTGGGTAGCTCTTCATCCTTTCCGTGCATGCGGCCCCGTCTGTATTTATTCTCCCCACGGCACCATGTGCATGAGATTGACCCTCTGGAGGGCCAGCATCCCAGCAGCTCTGTGCTGCTCTCCTGAGACCAGCACAGGCCCTGCTTGCTGACCTTTTGCAGTGTTGTTCCGTGAGCAAGGCCCCCGAAGACTGGTAATATATAAAAAATCCCGACCACAAGAGCTGGCTGCCTTGGAATCCACATTTTCTTCATGCAGTATGACTCATCGGAGTCATCAAGCTGCGCCCCCATAAAAATGGCTTTTCTAGGGCTGTAGAAACCACAAGATCCCAATACGAGCTGCTTCGTTTTCAATGGCTCCTATTAGGAGGTCAGCAGTAATCAGAATAAAGGAAACCTTAACTCAGTCTCAGGTTCCCCCTTCCTGCTTTAGTAAAAAACCAGAAGTGGCTCACGAGTAAATGCATTTTAGCTCAGTTGGGTATCCTTTGCACACAAGGCACCCTTGCCTGGCTAGCTGGCAGCGGACAGCCAGATGTCCGCTCAGGTTCCTTGTTCCTTGTCTTTCTGCAAAACTGATTGGCTCTTGGAAGGTGCATTTCAGCTGCTGCCGATGGCTCGGAATGGCTCTTTTTCATTCACATATATGATTTTGGGGCTTTAATTACCCAAGTGCTTTTTACGTCCGTTGGGGGTCACTCAGATTTGGGACAAGCTATTGAATACAAATATAGAGGTCTGGGGGTGTAATGGGCTCTGTGTTGCATTTCATGTTGAAGTAAGACTGTTACCGGGGGTCTGAGACCTGCCCAGACAGAGCTTGCTAGATGACTTTGATGTCAGCAAGAGTATATGGAATATAATGCAAAGAATTTATGGGAAAACAGAAAGAAAAATGTGACACATTGCTTTCTCCATGCCGCTGTTGTCGTTTTAAGCGCAACGGGGGCCTGTGGGATAATGGCAGGTGACTCATGGCCTGGACACCAGCACCTTTATCCTGTGTCTGTTGGCTCAGGGCTACGGGCTGAAATCCCTGGCTCTGCCCCAATACACAGCGGTAACATGTCTGGTCTTGCTTGGATCTGCTTGAGAAGTGCTACTTATTTTTCCTATCCAGGCTCTCCCCTTATGAAATCTCCCAGTGCGTGAGTGACTGTCCTCCCCCACAGGGCGAGCACGTTCAGGGAGCCGCTCAGCTTTTTGTTGGAGTGTTTTATTTGAATGTGTGAAGGAAAAATATCTAAAAAAGTCTGGTAATTGCAGGTGAGGAGATGGCTCTGTGACAAATGCAGCTGCTCTGGCACAGCCTGTGGGAGGTTAGGAAGTCGGGTAACCGCAGGGATGGTTCTTTCCCAGCTGAAGTGGCTGATGCCGTTATAGGAGTCGTTTTCTGGAAGCCAGTGACGGGCAAACGTGTTCTCAAATCTTTCCTCCTTGCAAGGAGAAAGAGAAGGGAAGCTTTTAGTGCAGCCCTCTGAATCTCTAGTTCAATCGGCTACTGAAATGGGAGGACCTCCTAATTAAAAATGAAACATGGACTTAATATTTCATTTATACCAGAAGGCCTGAGTCCTTTGGAGATTCGGCTTGGTTGTGTTGTTTAGTAACTGTGTGCCTGTCACCTTCTTTCAGCTGCCCTGAATGAGGAAAAGTGAAGAAGAGCAAGGACCCTTAGGTCCAAAGTGACTCCTTGCAGGATAAATAGAATGTGGTGACAGATCAGAGGCAATGGCAGGACATGCCTAGGCATGACAATACTCAGTTGATGGAGGATGACACAAGTACTTCTGTCCTGCAGATTTTACTGGAATCTGGATGTTTCTGGCCTATGACAGGTAGTGATAAGACATTTTAAGGTTTGTATTAAAAAATCTTTCAAAACAGCATCTTCTACAAGGTCATCAGTATCAACAGCACAGGTGTCTCTTAGAATCCCTAAAGATAAGCGTAAGACGATTTCAATAAAAAAAAGATAGTTCCACTCACTTTAGACATTGTTATTGATCTTCATGGCTGTCATTTTATGGCTTCATTTCTGCAGTATCAAGCAGTCCCTAATGGGGCATTACTTTATAGTTAGGATCTAGAGTTTATTTGGCTAAAGGTGAAAAGAACTATACTTCTTTAGCTTGCTTCTGTTGTTTAGCTTACTTTCCACTGCTTGTGGAATTGTCTAAAAGAAAATCACAAAGATAAATAATTCTGCACCATACTAGTGTGATGAGCCCTAAGGAGAAGAGCAGGCTGCTTCATTTTTAGTACAGAGCTAAAACACTTAATCTGGGGACGCCCAAAGATATGTCAGTCTACATTAGATGTAGAATGAATCCATTCAAACACATGAGTATAGAAAGGGTTTCATGTTGCTCTTATACAGAGCTTAGATATTGCAGTGAGTGTTCTGTCCGACTTTAGCAGTAACTTCTGACAAAGTCACTGCAGCGTGCTTTACAGGGAACAGCATATTAAAGTATCCTCCAAAATCCTAGAGCAAATGCTGAGTATTTGAAGACTTGAAGTAATTCATACCCTGTCAGCTGCAGAAATGGGAACAGTGTTAACCTAGAGGATGTGAACTGGATCTTTTGCTGGGACATAGATTCATGAGCTTCAGTTTGGAACGTCACTCAAAAACAGTCCCACAGTGATGGGATAATTTATGTTGGAACAATGTGTATATGTAAGAGTATAGCAAATGCACATAGCAGGTGACCTGAAGATAATCAAATGAAAATATTCATGGAGATCTACTTAAAAAAATGCTTCTTGTCTAATTATCTAACACAAATGAAGCACAACAAGCAGAAATTCTTTTTAACAATTATTTACTAAACTGCCACCTTGCCTTCGCCTTTTCAAACTCACAATTAGAGCAAAATGTGGAGCTTAACCGATTAGGATTATGTGTATCAGGTTTTACATTGGCTTTCCAGCTTCTGCAGGAAAATTGCACATGGCACCTTGAATAAAATATAACACAAATGCAAACCAAGTATATGGGTCTTTTAGACATGGTATTGTATGACATGAGCTGCTGTGTTGCTTAGCTCTCCTCAGAAGGATACCTGAAGAGATGGTTTGGTACACATTTGCTTAGTAACACTCTTAGTTACACTTAGTAACAAAGCTCTTTACTTTTTTTCCAGTGTAAAAAAAGCCATTTGCTTTCTTTTAGTCTCCCCATCTAAGCCTATGAAAGCAGCTCCTGGAGCCCAACATGGCTTTGCTTTGCAGCTCTGGCATTTCAGGAGCATCCTCTAGCGCAGCACAAAGCCTGGGAAACAACCATCACGCTCCTCCAACTAGGTCTCGGATTTGTCTGGGAACGGCACAAGGCTGGCGAGTGAACCTATTTTAGCAAATATCTGACTTAGACATATACAGCAGACATGGTTGCACCAAAGCTGGCCTAAGACATTCAAGGGCTAAAAAGAGCAAAGCTTGCAGGTGTGCTCTGTCTGTGCAGAACAGGTGATTCAGGAGCACCTGGAGCTGACAGAGTGCAAGTACTTATTGAAGGACTGGCATATATGAGGTCATTTTGGCCTTCCTTGCAAACATATGTCATACAACATGCATAACAAAATAGCCTTTTTTTTTTTTTTTCTGATTTTGTGCAGTACAAAAGGAGAGCAGAAACAGAGGAGATATATGCCACAAAGATATTTCTCACTCTAAATCAATGAGTGGTGGCCAGGAAGGAACTTGAAAGTTATTATTTATTAAGAAGTTGCTATGCTGTGTGTTTAAGTGGGTACTGGAAAGGACAAAATTCTGCTTTCCTTCTCCTTTTAAATGAGCATGATGGGGTTCGATTGCAGAAATTTTAGCATGGATTAAGTGCCAGGTATCTGAAGCAAACTTCTGAACTGAATCCCATTACCTCTATTGCATTGGACAAAGTCGGAGTTCACTTCCTATTTTTGCAGAGTGGCAACATGGTTTACCCACCTGTTTGCTTAACTGGCCAACCGATGAGCTCAGAGAGAACAGGTCCATTCAGGAATCAGATGGGCCTACAGATCAAAATGTTGGTAAGTGCCAGTGCGCACAACAGGTTTTTTTCCTACATAAAAGCAGCATGTTAGTCTCAGAGCTCTTGATCACTGAAAGCTCCACTTTATTATTGAAGTGGAATTTAGGCTGTGCCTGTAGCCACAAGCACACATCGCCTCTGGAGCTGTGGTAAACATGCACCATCTCATGGAAACGGTGCAGAATTTATTTCCACTCTTAACTTAATCTTGTGTGGAAAATTTAGATCTAAGAATTACATTAAAATGTAATTTTATGAATATATGATTTATGATTTATATGAAAAATGATTTATGAATATATGGAGGTTTGAGTCCTGATGTAAGTCATTTGAACAGATGCCACGTCATAAAAATTGCCCAGAAAAAAAACACTCTTGCTGCCCCACCTATCTGGTTGTATTAGTGGAATTTAATGACTTATTTGTTTACTAAGACATGTCCTCTGGCATGTGCACATTCTACTGGAAACTCTTCAGATGGCAGTCCAGAGCCCTCAGCCCAGCAGAAACAGCATAACTGGCTAGAAAGTGTCTCACTGGCATCACTAGTGGAGGTGGGAAACCCAAGGGAAGTGTACATGGACAAGTTTGCTCTGCTGCTTGTAATTAAAAATTTCCCCTTGCCTTGTACTACAGCACTATCTAATTAATTTCCTGTGCTTCCCCACTCTGTTACCTACCCAGCAGCACCTGAGGCTTTGCTTGTCAACAGCTGGGGCTTATTACCTTCACATCTTGTATATATATATAAAATAATTACCTGGTTTGCAAGAAGTGTGCTTCTTTTGCATTTTCGCTAAGTTACTCCGTTTACGATCTTAGTTTTAAGCACGTGTTTTTGCTGTTTCCTGCCTCTTGTTGCCCCAGGTGTCTCTGGGATGGCAGCAGCAGGACTCTCCTGTCCTAATGGGGTTCTCCATCCTCCTTGCAGAGAGGAGGCAAGTGGCAGAGCGAGGCACCTGGAGGGTATGAAAGCAGGATACGGACACATACAAGAAGTAATTGCTAATCACGGGAGGCAACCGGGGCACGTGATGCCCTTATTACACCCAGCTGCATTGCTCTGCTTTTCTCTCTGCCTCTGCTTTTCCTCTGGAGGAGTCTGCTGCCTAACAACCAGGTAAGGAGAAACTTTGTGGCCTTTAAAGTGAACGAAAGAGGGAGAAAGATGCTTGACTGTTTTGCTGTGTGGACCAAAACCCTGCTTTTAAATACTGCAGATGAGCCCTGTGGTGCCTTTCCCCTCACCTTAGCAGAAGTGCAGTGTCATGCAGCAGGACAAGGCAGGGGGATGCAAGTGGATGTAGAAATAGGGGTGGGCGGGAAGATGCGGGATATGAGCATTCCCTTTTCCAGAGCTCTACAGGGCGCAGGAGAGGCAAGAACAACTCTGGTAAGACCAGGGCAGACAGCACGATGATAGAGGCTTTCATTTTCCATCTCCAAGCTGCACACTATTTTGTCATTTCTCAGACCGCAGAGCTGATGATTCAGGCAGTCCAAAATCACACAAAGAACTATCTCTTGTTGGAGCCCTTCATTTACTAATGACTTTAATTTGGTTTTAATCGTCAAGTCAAAAGTCCATTAGAAGGACAAATTGCTGCAAACAATGAAGTAAAGCCATCTCTAGTGTTAATGTTAAGTTCTTTTATGCACATGGTTATAAGAGCCAAATCATTCTCACTTGTCTCTACCAATATCTTGTTTCAGAGGAGAAATGAGCAACGCAGTGACTAGTTACCATTTGTTTTCCTTATAGGGATTGGATGTGGCAGCATCTTGTTGCCATGATTATTGTATGAACTAGCTAAGAAGTTAAATATTTCATTATGGTGATTTTGTTATTTGTACAGATCTCCCATGGATTCATAATTGAAGACATCACCAAAAAAAAAAAAAAAAACCTCTCAAGAAATTGTATGTCTAGATGACCTACATATGTTTCTTGTTCCTAGTTATGAATGGGTTTCTTTTTAATATAACTCTTGGCTCAACTAAAACCATACTACTGACTTTATTGATACTATTGGCCTAGAATGTTTTTAATAATGGAGAGTTTGTTGGGAGAGAGCGTGAATTAGTTGTCAGTTCTTGAACACTCAAAACTGAACTGCTGATCATATGTTCAAAATATGACTTATATTAATGATAGCTTTCCATATTTCTTTTTCCATAACCACTGGGCCAGAAGCCAAAAACTGACAATGTGGCAGCTCCGTTTAATAGTTACAGTCTGGAATTCAGGCTCCAGGCTTCTATTCCTGACAGAATTTCTATTTTTTTTTTCAGAATTTTTATTTTTCATTTTGGCAGGAAAAAGTAAAAATAAATTCAGGCCAGCTTGAAATAAATCCTCCTTCCATTTTGTTTTCCTGGATAGTGGTCAGGCTGACAAGTTAGCTATTACACAGTTCTTTCTATTAGTCTTCCTATGCTTCTCTTAAATCTAGAGTCCTACCAGAGCGTTCCTCAGCACCCTGCCTTCTTCCACAACCATAGTAAAATAGACATAGAATCAAAGCATGTATTGTGGGCACCTCTGTGTCTTCTACCTGTGAAAATATAGAAGTTAGAGTAAACAAGGGGAGATCTTTTTTTTTCTTTTTTTTTTTTTTTTTTAAACTGAGTTCAGCTCCAAATAAATTGTATTTTTGCAGATAAACCTGTACTTCCCTTCTTTCGACCTGCACATGACTCTCTTGGTAATGTGGTGTGCAAAGTGATTATGCACACTCTCCTGAAGTACTGTTAAGATAACAGATAGGAAACTTGTAGGCCAGGGAGAGGTAGGGAGAAGCAAAGATTTGTTGTGGGAGGAAATAGTGTCCTAATGGGAGCCCATGGCTGATGGGGAGCCTGGGTCACCCCTGCTTGCTGCTCTATCAGCACCCCCAGCTCAGAGCTTTTCTTCTGCAGCTGTGGGAGAAAA
>VZSV01000012.1:8662369-8679467 GCA_013398735.1 Nothocercus julius
TTTTTTTTTTTTTTTTTGCCTATACTGTCTACGGTCATTGTCTGGAATTTGCCTTCAAGTTAATCTTGTTAGCTAATGTTTGCACCATGCTTCAAAGGTCTGAAAGACTAAAATTGACTATTATTTCACTGATTTCTTTTTCTGATACTCTTTCCAAGTCAAGATCACACACATAGAAATATTACCCTTCAGCCTATGGTCTTACTTTTCACAGCAGATCCCTTTTTTCTGCTCAACCCCTCTCTCTATTTCCTGTGTTGTGAGAAATCTGTTGCACTGGTGAGAGTTAAGCACTGTTAATCACTTCATATTTTAATTATGATGCTGGCTTTATCTGTCCTTATAAAAGCCAGTGTACATATCATGCATCCAACTACCTATTTTATTGGTCTCAGACCTCTCAGCATCTTCTGTGTTTTTCACCAGAGTATCAAGAGGGGAAAGATGCTGAGTGTGGGGGAAGTTTTGGAGGATGTGGAAAAATTTGTCCTGAGAGTGTGTGAACTATTAGGGGCACGGACTTGGTTTTGTAGCTTCTTCCTCTCCCACCCCTAACTTCTAGAGGTTCCTATGCAAGGGAGATTTTTACAGGAATAGAAAAACATACTCTTCAGAAACAAAGTGCAACTATCAGGTCCTTGATGCAGACTGCTCAATTTAGAGTAGTTAATGCAAATATCTTATGGGATGCAATCCCAGAATAGTGCATTCTGCTTTGGAAACAACTATTTTGCTGGAAATCAGCAAAAATCAAGCTAAACTTGCAGCTTTTGGGTTAGATTCAGAGTAAGTGCTTAAAGTTCAGAAAAAGTAACACACTGAAAATGGAGTCCCAGAATAGGAGTACTAGTATCTATAATATGAAATAAATTTGTTACAAGAGCGTGTGGGTTTTTTTGTTTGTTTGTTTGTTTTTCTTTTTTCTTCCTGGAGTGCATATAAGCATTCAGCAGTAGCGCCTAGCTAGGACAGAGAGGGCAAAAAAAAAACCTCTTTTGTAGTTTTGCTTCCTGAGGGAAAGATCAGTTTCCAGTTGTGACGAGTTTAAGTAAGCTGTATCAGCATGTGCCAGCGGAAATGATCCGATTTCTGCTGAATTACTGTTGATTTGCATCGCCATGAGATCTCTCGATGGTAAAAGTCAAGAGTTGTGCTACCAGCTGAGCTTTTTCCAGGTGTGAATTCAGCTTTGTGCTTTGCTGAGATGAGACAGGAAAAACAAACAAACAAAAACCCCTAAACACATTGCTGTGGAAGTATGTAAAGCGCTGCTGTTCTTGCCGTATCAGAGGTGGGCACGAGTGAGACCAGTTGCAGGGGAAGCAGCAGCCCCGCCGTTTGCTTTCTGTGCTCATGGCAGCTGGTGTCGGTGACACCCCGTGTCAAGCAGGAAGAGCCAGCAGGGCTCTGCTTGCTGCTGCTTTGTGTCTCTCAATTTTCCAGGCAGATGGATGTGGCAGAGCAGATACCGCAGCCGTAGATCTTGCACGTTGCCGTTGCTGCAGCTCAGCTGCAGGATGTCCCCACAGCCGGGAGGACTTGGTTGAGCTGGGCAGCCCCACCAGCCCTCTCTGGACACTGCGTGGGCTGAGCTCACCCAGCTCTAAAACGTGGGGTCCAACGCCTGCTGCCCAGCACAGCTCTCAGCCCTGCTCCGACAGGCCCACGGCCAGCGTGTCCTGTGAGCCTCGGCGGGCTCTTGTCCTGTCCTTGCTCTGCCTCCCACACCAAATCTTTCTTTTCCCTGGCCATGGCATCTCTAGCTTCTCTCCAACCTATAAGAAATCTGCATCTTGCTTTCTGCTCTTTGTCCCTTTGTTTCTGTACAGAGAAAGGCAAGAGCAGAAAGGACGCTCCTCTGCTATAAGGATCATTGTCAAAGATGTTATTGAGGCCGTGAACTCACCAGGCTTTAGAAAATAATGAACAAATTCAGATATGATACTTGGATAGATTGCAGGGAGCCATCACATCATGAAGGTCTTGGACTCTATTTCAGGTAGGTTACTTAGTCTTCAGGTTTCACTTTTTACATTCTCCAGCAATCCCTACCTCTGACTTTATGCTCAAACTTGGTAATTCCACCTGTGCTTACTGAGCTCCTGCAGTTGGGAAGGGGACCTGTTTATCTGCTACATCCATGAGATGGGTTTTCTTTTTCTGGGAGAGTTGCCAGCTTTGGCTGAAATCTCTCAGCCACTGTCCTGCTGAACGTGAGAGGTTCCCTAGTTTTTTGAAGTCAGCAAACATGATTACTTTAGTCTGTCCATAGGATCTTTAGCCAAATTGTCCTGTCAGAGCAGAGCTTCAGCTTGCCCATGTTTCTGCTCTGTAAACACAACCTGGCGCCTTTTCCCATCGCTCCAGAGTCACAGCCCACACTTAGTCTAGGCCCTCACTGGCAGGACGCTTGTGCCACAGTGAATCCAGTCACACCTATGGCACCGGAGCCCCTCAGAAACTCCTACTTCTGCTGTAATGAAAAATTTGAGCCAATTTCTGGTGAAGAAAATTACTGATCTTGGCTCGGTGACCTTTCTGCCCCTCCAAATGCAGTCTTGAACCTGAGAAGTTTGATGACACTATCAGCACACATGATAGCGCTAGAGGCAGTAAGGAATTTTCCATGTATGCTCTGAAAGAAAAAAGAAGGAAACTGTCCTTAAAATTGAAGGACTGACCAAAACATCCCGATGAGGCATGAAGGCATCAATGAGTCACATCGTGGGGTGGGCTAAATAGTAATACAAAATAGCTACTTGTTTCTATTCCTGTCTGGGGCCAGAAAGTTGATTCCATGCCACGAACTGGTTTCCTTCTTCAGTGAATTACTAACTGCAATTTATGACAAAATAATTTGTTTGGGAAATTATTCCTTTTGGGGAAATAAATTTAAAAAGAAAATAAAAAAAATAAAAGAGCGAGAGAGAACCTCCTCCACTTCCTATTCAGCAAAACAAAGAGAATAATATTCAGAGAAGTCTGATAGCATGGAATGGGCTAACCTTTGCTTTGGATTTTGTTTGACTAATTGTTCTGAAAATGGATGGGACGGTGCCCATGGGAGAAAGTTTTCTTAGGTTTTTTCCCTCCTAAATACACATTAGTGAGAAGAAAACAGTTTTACTGTGAAAACCAGCTTACATTCCACAGGTGTAATATTGCCCTTGGCAAACATGATTTTGCCAAATCATTCTGCTCAGGCAATATTTGTGTTATGATAAGCAGTTTACCACGACATCTCTGAACTAAATCAAAAAGTATCTACCAAAAATATCCATCTTCTGTGATTTACACTCAGTGCTTCAGTGGATGGGTGTGCCTTATTCAGGGCAGGGGATCGGGATTTTGGAGCAAAATGTGCCAAAGGATGAGGTCGTGGCAGAATTCTGTCATCCACAGTCATGGTTTTCTACATAGTAAGAGGAACTGTAGGAGGAACCTGTTTGTTCCTAATGCTGTCATGACTCTGCAAGTGTGAGTGCCCATTCTGAGTGCCTCTCTTATGCCCCCACCTAGGAAAGTCCAGAAAACACTAATGAGGTATTAAGGTCCTAGTGCTTGTTAGGCTACATGAAAAAGGCTAACAAATTTGTAAAAGTGGGGAAGAGTCAGAGTTAGCAGACATTGTCTGAGCAATTCAGGCTGAATGTTAAACTGTGAAGCAGAAGTAGCTCGGTCTTACAGATATACTACAAATTAAAACATCAGCCTGTACATCTGGTCATGCTGAGGTCACGCACAGAGAGAGCAGAGTTATGGCTGTATGGGTGAGTACTTTTGTCAAACTCAGCCTTCAGGAAAGATGTGTAACAGTAACCATAACTGCTGGAATTCAGGATTTGTCAGTGAATGCAAAGATGTTTTGCTCTCAGCTGTCATACAGGTATATAAATTGTCTCGGACTCCAAAAGCATGTCTCGGTATGCAGTAATAGATTTCTGACTTTCATTTAAATGTTCAGCAAGGACTTTATTCTACCTGCAAGATAAATGAGATGTCTTCTTCCTTCATCTGCTGTTATGGGAAGCTATTTTGCTGATGCAACACAGAGAATGGAAACTTGGCTAACTCTAAACTTGATGTCCTAGACTACTGAATCAGATTAGCAGTCCTGTAGTGGGTGTTTTATTATATGGTATTAGGGAAGATGAATGATGGCTATGTTTGGGAAAACTGCTTTCATAATTTAGGAGAAGAGAATCAGGTCATTGGTGATCCGGATTTTGTCATAAGTAATTTGAAAGTTGTCTGTGGGTTCAGTTGAAAGCAATTTGGAGTCAAGGAGAAAAATCTATATTAATGTGCATTGGATCTGAGTGAGCATCTTGACAAAACAATATTTTACAATCATCTTGGCTCTCTGGGCTTTCCATATAAGGCAGTTCACAATTAATTTGCAAATTCTGGGGAAGTCCATTTGTTCTTTTCTAGATCATTCTTTAAAAAATCTGTGCTCCACAAATGCCTTTAAGAAAAGTATCCTATCCAAATGCTGCCAATGTTAGCTAAAACTTCAGAAGACTGAGCCAAACTAGCAGACTTAATTTTTCCTTCCTTCCACCTTCTATTTTTCACTCTTTTCCTCACCACTGCGACTAAAAATAATGTGCCCTGCTTGCCTCATTTGCTAACTAAAACACGTATACCTCCTTGTTAAACTGTAATTTTAGCTTCACTTTGATTGATGGCTCAAGGAGGAAAGGTTTGAATTTTTGTCTTGCACAGACACATTCAAATTACTTAGCAAGTCTGTTAGATGCCTTGCCTTTGTAGTCATCACACAGACTAGAACTTCCCAAGTCATTGGGCAAAGTTTAAATGAATTTGGCAGTTTTTTCTTGTTGTTGGTGGTGTTTTTTTCTGTTGTTGTTGGTTTTTTTTTTTTTTCTTAGTGCTTTAATAAGGTCAATAAAGCACTTGATGTTTTGGAATCATGAGCACATAGCTCCTGAGTGAAGTGCAGCCAAAGTCACAGCTGCAGAGCTCTTCCTATATGTGCAGTTCAATAGGCTTATGGGAACTGATGGAGCAGACTGCTAGGGCTGCCAGGCAGGAAGGTTAGACTGTTGTTGTTGGCTCAGGCCCTCTTTAATACCTTGTATGTAGCTAAATGCAAGAGGCATGTCAAAGTGGTGTTACCAGAAAAATGCTGCTTGAAGATGGGTCCCTTAGAAAAACTTAATCATGTTAATGCTTGTTCTCATAGCACCACACTAACACCTGAGGAAGCAAAGACTGCTTTATTTTCATTTATTTTATTTTATTTATTTTAGTGGCTTCATTCCTAGTTTCAGTCCATGGGTCGTGAACTTCGCCTGTCTGTTAGTCCACGAGCAGTGAGAGAGACTGTTTCCATGTGAAGTCCTTCCTCTATCAGAAGGCCAGAAAAAAGAAGACACAAATCCAGGTGGTCCAGAAGGAGTTTGAAGCCACTGTTCACTTAATATTACTTCTAAGTAACTAGGGCAGAGCAATTCTGGCAAGATAAAAACAACCCTATATGCCATAGGTGACTAGCTACTAGAGGATACTGAAAGAAGACATATCAATATACATCCTTTCAGCAATCAGAGGCTTTATCCCCAGCATCTGGACCATCAGGGTTCAGCAACTGGTTGACCTGCCCTCCACCAGTAGTATGTCATCTCTTTCTGAACTCATGCAGACTTTTTTCTGGCACAGAATATCATGACGATCATGAGGACTAATCCCATTTCCTTGTTGAGATACAGGAATGAGTTGTACATTTAATTCTTCATTGTATGAAAAATTATTTTGCCTTTTTTTTTTTTTTTCTTAAATTTGCTTCCAGAAAGTGTGCCTGGACACTTGGTGTTTATTTCACTAGAGGGATGATTCTAAAAACAAAAGGTTCGGCTAAATCACCTTGTCCAGCACATAGACTTCCACCCAGCTCTGCTAATGAGAAAACTCACTAATCCACTTGAGATAAAATTAGCTGGGAGATATTAGTCTCTCATTAGAAATGTGGGTAGTAATATCTCCAGGTGGTAAAACTAGATCTGGAAGAGAAACACCTGTTGGTGCCTCATGCTGTGAAAAGCCGCTTGTAAAACACGTCAGGTATGCACTGAATGGCTTTCACTGAACTGGTCCAGCTGAACCTGAGGGAGCATCTCTGTGTTGGCACAGTTGGCTTGTTATATCTTATTTTGGGTTTGGCTGGACTTTGCTCTCTTTGGACACACAGTCTATGTCTCCTTGTGTGTGTGTCTTAAACAGTCATGCAAGTAAACAAAGACTAATAATAAATGTGGGAAATCGCCAGTCCGTTCATTTCCCTGCCCTCGTTCCTTTGTCATCAGCAGATGAAATCACTCCTGAAAATGCAGAGGAGGCTAGGCTATCCACGCCATGCCTGCAGAAAGCACACGTTTTAAATCACGGTTCTAGAGCTCATTTGTACAGCTAAATGTCATATGTTTAAAAATAATGAGTTTATACAGTAAGTAAAATTCTCCCCACAGTGATTAATTAATGGAAGGGGACTCATTCTCAGCATAACAGCCAGCTAGAACTATTCCAGGCGTTCTCGTGAAGTCAGTTACCTGTTGGAAAATCTGTTCATTCCACCAAGTCAGTCCAAATTCAACATCTAGAAATAACAAAGCAAGGTTATATAGCGTGAAGCAGAGATTTTTTCATAATTGCTCATGCATCGCTCATCGTAACATGTCAATCAGATTCTGAGACAACAAACTGCTTTTGAAATTTAAAGTTAAAAATAGTGGGGCTTAGGCAAACAGCGGCTTAGCTGTTTTTCATAGTAAAAATTTGTTTTTTTGCTCATGTATAAATATCTCATTGAAAAAGTGAATGACAGTTTAAAAATAAGTTTAAGAATAGCATTCTTAAAACAACATCTGTGATTTAAGACTCGCTATCAGTCACTGACTCTTTAGCATTTCATCTTATATTGAATTTAATGTGAAAGAAAATGGCAGTGTCCTAGAGCATTATCACAAAATTGCAACTGCTGCTTTTCAGGATCATCATTTGGTTTATGGGCAGTTGCCGAGCACGCACAGAAAACCATGGACAGTCTGATCTGCCTTGAGCACTTTTTTATTCTTCCTTGCTTGCTTATTCTTTCAGCTAACAGGTTTGCGTAGGCCCCAACTGAGCAACGTCAAATGAACTATAAAGACAATGGAGTGGTTTGCTGGACTCAGTATCCCTCCTAATTTAGGTTCACCCTTTACCCCCTACTTTGAGGGTTTTGTAATATATGTTATAAATGCACGTTTTATAGTGAAACTTGGCAAAACAACAGTCCAGAAATGATTTTTCCCCAGTATATTTAAAGGCATCTGTTTAGTCACTCACAAAATATTCTAAGAAACAGAGGACAAGGGAATAAAACATTCTGAAAAGATTGATGCCTCAAGTTGATTCTGATGGGAAGTTTTTATTTGTCTCTTCTTTATTAAAGAGATCTGAGATCAAATAATTTCAACACATTAACAGCATACCACAGAAGTATTAAATGAATATGTTGACTAGGGTTGGGACTGCCCCTTTCCACTGCATTCATAACATGTCTTGTCTAGTAAAAAGAAAAATGATAATTGCAAGTATTTATTCAGTTGACAGACTAGAAAGGCTCCAGCGGAATTGTCTTGTCTCTGAAGTAAATTAAATGCACCTTGTAAAACTTTCTAATTACATGTTCACCCAAGGAACTTTTCTGAAGTATAGGGTAAATACTACCAATCTTATAGGAAACTGGTTGAAATGGTTTTATCCTCTCTTTCCTTTTCATTTATGCAAGTACCAAACTTATGACATAACCTAAAAGCAGTTCAGTCAGGAAATTAAAACTCTGTCTGACCATGTGTTCCTAACTCACTGTAATGGTAGTCTTTCCCCTTAAAAAAGGAACATCCCTGTCAGATGCATTGTAACTTCAAATCGGTAGGGTGGAGTTTCTTTGATTGGTACCTTGAGGTTATTTGTAAGATACTTTCAATATTCAGAATTTTTGTTCTGTTTTTCAAATATGTTCTCTATCATTGCTATTCAGGATGGATCTTCTGCTGCTCTATACAAGTAAAGAGTCTATGTAATTGAGAGTGTGTGATGGTCAGGGAAAATGAGATGGAAAGATGCCAGCCAAGAGGTGGGGTGGAGAAGCAGTTGTGTCTTGAAAAAGGCTGAAGTGGAAGCTGAAGGGATGTAGGCTGGCAGTGCAGGGAAAGGATGGAAATCAAGGGAAGTCTGTACATACTAAATATTTTTAGAGCAGCAAAATCGTCAATTCTTCTGAGAGAAATACAGAAGATAAGCTCCTTATCTTCTGTGGAACTACTCTTCTTTTCATGCTGTTTCTAGCATCCAGCCTTGTGCAACAAAGAAGTTTCTTGGAGATATTTTTAACTTCTATAACAAAAAAAAAAAAAAAAAAAAAAAAAAAAGTGGGTCTTTGTTTTCTGATTGTGCCTGTGCAGGAAGAACCCTACTGATTCCCATTGCTGTGATGTACAGCAGCATTTGTTTGTATTCCAGGCAGGGGGAGTGAAACAATCCCACATTGAGAGGAAAACATTTAACGAATCCACATACATAAATGTGTCACCAATAGAGAGCCTTAGCAACAAAATGGATCATTACCCACACAAAGGGGAAAGATGACTGAAAACCATAAAATGCGTGTTCCCTGCAGTACGCGTGGAGTGAGACAATGCTATGCAGATTTCTGTGATTTATTGTGTTCCAGTTTACTGTTTTCTAGGCTTGTACCTGAGGAGAAAGGAAAGACCCAAGAGATGGCAAAGAGCTCCCTTGTTTCATCTGCCCATGTTCTTCAGTATGTTTGAAAGGAGATTTCCCAGGCAGATGTTCTTTGTTTTGCAGCCATGATGATCTTCAGATATACAAGAAAAATTGCAGTGCAGAGCAGCATAGAAGAAAAGACTAGTAATAATCTGCTTTTGTAAAGCAGATCTTTCATATGAGGACTTCAAAATGTGGCAGATATTGTCTGAATATGTCAGTTGGATAGGTAAGTACTAGTAATCCAATTTTATAGTGGGAGAAAACTGAATATCAGAGATGTGAGAACACTGCTTTCCACCTTTGGTGTTATAAACAACTGACAGTTGAAAGTATTATATTGCTCCTAAATTCCACTCCTTAAGTCCAATTTAGCCTTCTACTTTCCATATTTTATTTATCAGAACTTCTACTCTCCTAGTCACAAATTATAAAATAGGCAACGGTAGGGATGGATGTGAAATATGAGCAGTCATTCCTGAGGTGTACAACATGTATCTGAAGTTAGTTGCAAGGTCCTAAATCAAATATTTCATAAATGTGTCAAAATGGACATAGATTTCTTTCTTAAATTTCCTTTAAACCTGAAACTGTTTAACCTACCAATCTGTTGCTTGTCTAAGTTTCCATAGCATGAGCAGATTTCCCAAGAACTTTTGTCCCTAATGATGTTAGTGGCTTTTCAGAAGTCATAGGCATGTTAAACATTGATTACTAGGTACCAGTAGTCAATAATGTCACTTTCATTTTTTTTCGGGTAGGTACTTCAGAGATATAAGGGAGTAATCAGAAAATTATATTCATTATTAAAAGATGAACCTAAAAACACTGCAGCCTACAAGAGATGAACATCACAAAACAGTTTTCAGTTCTCAGGACAAATGCCCTTCCTTCTAGAAGGGGATATATATTGGGGTAGGCTTGCTTTTAATGGGTTGGAGACCTCAGCTCTTGGACCGATACATGCTTAACCTCTTGTATACAAGGGTTTGTCTTTGCCTTACCTGTGCTAATACCAACCATACAACACAAGATGTATTCATATAGTAATCATTCCACAAGCTGCCTTTCCTGGGGTAAGACATTTACCATATCCTCGGATGTCGCTGTGTACTACCTGTGGTTTGGGTATGCTGCAACAATCTAAACAGAGTGGATGAAGATGAATAGATGAGATGTCATTTAAAGAAAGAGGTATGTCGCCTGGAAAGGAAAAGGGCTGGAGCCCTCTCTTGCTATTTGATCGGTACATGAGGCCTCTGGAAGAAACCCAATCACAGGGCTGAGAGATAAGAGAAACAGCACAGCGTGTCTTACATTGGATTTGGACCCCTAAGTCCAAAGCTTTCAGAAAGAACAAGTGGTGCAGAGAGTTACCTATGCAGTTTTCTGGAAAAAATCCAATTTTGGAAATAGTCCTGTGAGAATATCTGAAAATCTCATTAGTAGTCTATTTATGCTTTTGAGCACCAGCAATCTTCTGTTGAAAATCTTCTTCACACTTGCACACCTCACAGAAGTGTAATGCAGAATGTACTGGAGGACAGCTCAAATTGGAGTGCTTCCTTAATTTGATTAATAAAAGAGGTGGAGTCCCACTGTTCTGGCCTGTGAGAAAGTGCAAACTTTAGCACACCGCAACTGAAAGAAGAAGAGAACTGAATGAAAAGCATCTGCAAAACACTAAACATTTATAAAGACATGGGAGATGCAAAAATATTGTCTGGTTCAACACTAGATGAAGGTGAAGAAAAGAACTGCCCTGTGTATTTTGGATATCTTAAGATTTTTTGAAGTGAAAGTAAAAAATAAACTGCAAAAAGCAGAAAATGTCCACAGAGCTGCCAACAGAAATAAACCCAAGGTGTCTGTCTGGGTATTATTTGAATTGGGCTCTGCACTTTCACTGAAAACTTCTCCAAATCTCATCAGTAATTATGCTTCAGAGAGGGGCAGAACTAGGGACAAGGACAAGAACCCTCCTCTCCTCCATCTATTTTATTCACACCTTGCTTAAAATATGCAAATGAAAAACCAGGAATAGTCACTCTTTGGAGACAGGCTTTGATCTTGCAAAAAGTATTCAATCTTAATCTTCATATTAAAGTAGGCTCTACTAATAATTACTGCCTTTGCCCATACTCCACTCTTCAGCAGAGATGGAGAGAGTAGCTGGGCAAAAGGACTTGGTAGTTCTGAATGTTCTCCAACGCTGGATGCCTAAAAAGGAACCTCAGCATCTTGCAAATCACTGGGAGGAATTTTTTTGTCTGCAGGTGCAATCAAAGAAGCCTTTAAGGAGAAAAATGAAAGAATATTTTGATTCTGAACATATAATATCTTTAATGACTAGTTTAGATCTCCACAGAACTTTTTAGGAGATGTGTAGTTACTTGCAAAATATGCTAATGCAAAAGCACCAGCAATACAAAGATGAGCATTAGCTTGAATTAATAGCACTAGGAGGAAAAAAAAAAAAGTGAGCAAACTCTAGGATCAGCAGCCACAGCCAAAATAAATACCACCTCTGTGGAATTAGATCTGCTGCTAACACCAAGAGCCCATGATATGACCTTTTAAAAACATATGTTTCATAAATGGAAAAATGAACTAATGAGGCTGCTGATGAAGCTTTCAAGAAGTTGGACTGCTCAGTTACCCGTTAACATTGCAAAACCTTTGCCAGCCCAGCAGTGAGGGGGAGGGAGCAAGGGAGGACTAGAGGGTTTCCTAGTCATATAAACCTGTGCAAAAGTTGATAGCACAAAAGCTGATGGGGACTTCTTACTGCATGAGGCATTGAGTCAAAATTTTGTGAAGTACAGCTGTTTGTTGCCTTTAGTACCAACTCCAATTTTGTAGGCAGCGAGTCTCATAGTGGTGCAGGTGTTTGTCCCTGCTGCAGGATGTGGGAATCATGAGCCTGACATTCCTCCTTCAGCAAGTGGAAGAAGTGCAACCAAGAAAGTGGAGCCGTGCCTGTGGAGAAGGAACCAGAGGAGAGGGAAAGAGACTTCTGCCCTTTGCTGTGAAGAGCACTGTCATGTACCCCAGGTACATTTTGGGACAGGACATATGCAGCGTTTGGGGAGACTGAGTTGAGCTGAGCTTTCTTCTCCTGATCTCCTAGCCGCACCTCACCACAGGTCAGTGCTGTGGGCTCGACATGGGGTGCACAGCCACATGTCCCAGGACGATGCACGTCCTCCAAGCTACTGCCCTGAGCAGAAAGGGGAGGCGCTGGGCCCAAAACCCATGTTTGCAGTCCCAGACCCTGAGTGTGAGGCTGAGCACCGTGGTGAAGATTCAAGCGTGGGGACTGCGGGCACAGAGGCCAGGGCATCGCCCTGACAAGCAATGCTAAATGCCAGCTTTGTTAGTGTGTGTGGCAAGGTACCAAGAACTCAGCACATTCCTGAGCATGGGGAGCCTGGCACTGGGGATGAAAAATGAGCTGTGAAATCATAATGATAATAATGGGATTCAATGAGACAGATGCAATCCACTTTTCTTTCATTGATCCTGGCTTGTGGCTACTTGACAGACTTTTATTTGTGGTGATCTTTTCTATCATTTTCAGAAGTTAACACTCAAGTGGTCACTCAAATTGATCTAGAGCTAGAATATAGCAATATTTTTTACTGGAAGTAATATTTGCACAGTATTTAAGTGAGGGAAGTACCTCAAAACCATTGCCCATGAAGATTAGTGGTTTTAGAAAAGGTTTCCTACTCATTTATAATCAACTGAATGCATTTGTGCTCTTCTGGCTTGTGGTCAAGAAACAGTGGTGGTGCTGAACTTCATGCACATATTTAAGGCAAGCCCGTAAGATCCAGAGAATAACAAATATTGACCCTCTTGTGTCAACAGAAAAGCAAGTGCAAGACTGTGGGAAGATCACATTTCATTGTCAAAATAAATATTTGCTGTATTCTTTCAGCTCACCTCCAGTTGTTGAGGCTAGGAAATTGAAATCCCCACTCCTGCAGTTTGTCTCTATGAAATAAATGGTTCATATGTCAAATTCTCTGGGATTCTTGGGGTCCTAGTGGGCCCCACACATTTGTCCCTTCTGACCCCCAATACCATATCTCACACTGTCTCATACTGCTTGCAACAGACACCTTGCTTTACCCTTTGGATACTCTGGAAGGAGCCTGGGGATCCTGTGCATGTGATCTAGAGCACCAAGTAGGCAATGCCTCACTACCACTACACCATTTCTATGAGAAATGTCTGCAAGTTACTGTGAAATCATTCTTATTTCAAGTAGGTTAAGGTAAAATGGAAGTGAAAATACTAGTTTACTAGGGTAAGCAAGACAGTTGCAGATATTGCTGGGCAGCTCACCTCTATTTCTTGTTGTTATCAGGTTGCTTTTTGCCAGATTGTTTCTTTGAGCTTGTAGCCCGCGAGGCTGCACCGACGCGTGGGCCAGGCCAGCAAGAGGCAGGTGAAGGGAGGCAGGAGAGGAGGAAGCCGGGCTGGCACCGCTGGCCCCCGGCCTCTCTGTGAGCACAGCCGGGCTGTGCCCGCTTCTCCTGCAGCATCTCCACCTGCAGGGCCAAACACTCCGTGTCTGTCTGCCTGTATCAGCAACGATACTCGATATGGCTGTCAGAACAAGTTAGCTGCGTGTGATCCTCACCACGATTTCACTGAGCCTTGGCATGACAGCGATTAGCCGCTTGGGGACAGCTTTTCTCCCAGCGAGTACTGCCGTGCATGGATGGAAACCCCCGCTCGCCCAGAGAGCTGCTGCTCCAAGCTGCTGCGAAGCGCCCGGGCACTCGGTGAAACTTGTGCAGAGCTTCAGACTGCCGACTGAGCGGTGAAGGGGCTCGTATTTACAAACACAGACAGGGTAGAAGTTATGCTTCACCACATCACGCAGAATTTATGCAGCCCACACCTAAGCAGTGCGTCTTTAAATACTCATTTTGTTTTGCCACTGGACAAAAACGGTGCACGAGATGTTATTATTTAATTACAGAAGGCTTGGGTGGTTATTTTTCTAGTTCTGCTTTTCATGTGCAACTAAAGTCACATGGGTTCCTAAATTCAGTTCTTGGGAAAAGAGATGGTAAATCTTTATTTTTGCCATCTGGACAGTATCAATGTAGATTTTTAAAATCCAGTTTAACATTTAACATGGACTATGATTATTTTTTCTTACAGGAAAACACACGTGCGTTGAACCTAAAGGTGAAAAAATAATAAAGGTGCTATGAAGATTTTATTTTCCTCTGGTTCCATGTGAAAGGACTGACGATGGCAAGTTTGGGTCAAAAGCAGAGGCGCCCTGGGCATTTGTTTCAAGTGTGGGGCACTGAGGAGAGATCTGGGGGCGGATCGCAGCCCTCGGGAGCCCCACAGCAGCTCAGCAGATGTGCGTATCCGCCTCTCCACCGGGCAGCTCTGGACAGCGGCGGGGGGCGATGGCTGCATAAGCCAGTGTGAATCAGGGGTCTAAACCAAGTGCGCAAGAGAGAGTCCCTCAGAAACAACAGAAGTTATATGCAGGGGGAGACAACCGCATCTCTTGGTGACCTATGTATTGGCAGGGCTTTGGAAAACAAACGTAGGTGAGATGCATAAGCAAAGTGCACTGGAGTAAGGCCTTCCAAGAGAAGGAATTTCACCTTAAAGTGCATCAGGGAGCAGCCCCAAGCTGCTGGTTTTGGTGGCAGGGCAGGCTCGTCACTGCCCCTCTGCAGAGCCCTGCTCCTGTGGGCCTTCTGCGGCACCGTGCGTCTCCAGGTGGGTTAGCTGATTTCTGGTTATGTAACTACTTCTCTTTTCAGTGAGTCAAAGTGAAAAGGCAAGCGTTGGCCCCAAGGATGCTGGTGGATAAATGAAATGCTAAAAAATAGGGAAGTCATGGGGAATTAAGTCAAGATTCTGGTCAAGCCATAACCCATATTGTTGTAACAGAGAGAGAAACAAACTCTGAAAAAAAACATTATTTTCTTTTTTCTTTGCAAAGGTTGTGCTAATGAGTGACTCAGCCTTACATAAGAAGAGAAGTCTGGATGGGGCATAACAAATGTGAGTCACTACAATGAATTTAAAATTTTTCTGTGGGACTCTTTGTTATAGGATCTTTAGCCTTTAAAGAGAAAAGGGAAAGGCGAAGGGGAAAGAGAAAGGAAGGTTTCTTCAAAATTTATATAGCTATAAATACAGATGAGATTATGCAAAACATAAGAAAATGTCACTTGCCTCTCTTTGCATAAATACATGATAAGAAGACGGTAAAAGCACATACAAGTCGATTTTCACAGGAGAAGCAAAGTGCAAGACTATGGTAAAAAAAAGACCAGACATAATACAGACGTGAATTTATGAAGATACAGCAACTAGACCATGAATTTCACTGCTTTATCCTTTTGCAAAATGAGACTTTCTACTTTTGTTCAGCATGTGATGCCTAGGGCACACACAGATCATGCCTGTTTGAGGATATTATTCCCTCACCCTGGCACCCTCACGCTCTCAAACATTACTTAGGTGACCTTTGCAGTCTGCTGCAATAACCACCATGTCTGAAAAAACTGATGCTCCCAGGGCAGATATATTTTATGGCACATGGACAGACACTGAATCTACCTTGCTTTTTGAGCTTTTCTACCTGTATAAAAGTTTTAGAGGCTGACAACCCTCTCTTTCATTTTAGTCATCTTCAAAAGTCCTCTGGTTAATCAGATTTCCTTTATTTCCAGTTGCCATGTTTGGAAGCTGGAATATTTGCTTATATTGGAAAAGAAGCATCAAGTTGCTTGGACTGTGTCTGAGTCACCCTGTAAGATCTATTGCTAAAGCAAGAAAAAGAGAAAGAGGGGTTCGGGTTCTAACCTGAATATCCAGCTATCACTAGTCTGTTCTCCTTGGAGCAGGTAACTCCCATTTGTTTTAATATGAAATATACTTAGTAAATGCTAAAGTTTTTTCATGTCCCAGAGTCGATTCCAAGTTTTATCTGCTTTTCTAACTGAAAATCACAGTCTCTCAGGGGCTAAGTGGCTGATGCTTTTTGTCTTTGTCCCTCTCAAAAATGTTGGATCTGTTCTTGTTCTTAGAGGAAAGCCAAATGTGCCCTTATGCCAGAGCACTCCTCTGATAAGGCCTATGAAGACTTTGCAGAAGTTCCTTCAGAGGAAACTTCTAAATCCAGAAACAGTTTTGGGAAGGCAATGTCAAATCAATCAGTTATGAAGAAGATAACTGATTTAAATAACACCGGATGATAAAATCAGATAGAAGTAAGTAGAAATATGAAGTACTGTTCAGAGGATCCAGGAATACAGCCCATTCTCAGTTTTTGGTTGCTTTCTAACCCTGGAGAGCATGTGAAAATGTATCTCATAAAATGAGGTTCCTGGAAAGAAGCTCAAATTCCAGATGGCTGATACCATCCAGGCACCAGCTGTGAGTAGGTAATAAAGTCTGCTTTTAAAAAGACATAAGCAGTGCCAAGCCGCTAGTGCTGCACTTAGGGGGGTTGTTCTGCTGATTTCAACTAGTTTTAAGGGCCATATGCACCCAGGGTTTGCACACTGTCCTTGCTGTGAGTCTCCTCTTTTTAATGGTCATAAGGCTGTGTAGCATGTACCAAAAAAATGTTATTTTGGAAGGAGTGAAACCTGTGTCAGACCACATCAAGGAGTGGGCTGGATATGCTTTCCATGAAGATGGAGCTCAGGATGCTTAAGGAGTCCATGGTAATCTCCAGAAGATGAAAGATTTATTTATTTATTTACTTATTTTTTCCCGTGGCCATGATGGACAGGGGCCTGCTGTCCTCTGCATATTAATTCGTCAGGGTAAGAAGCAGGGAAGGCAAGAAAGTGGGAGCAGGAAGGAACATTGTTTTTGCAGAAACTCCTGGTGCTTGAGGAAGGAGGAAAGAGGAGGCAGTTTTGAAGGAGAAGCTCAGGGCAAGAGACACCAAAGGTAGGTAGGGCTGGGAGTAGCTGTGTGAACTTATTGAAAGCAGCTGAACTTACTGAAAGGTCTCAAATGTCAGAAGCAAAGACTGAATCAGATTTCCAGATCCCTCTAAGCTAATAAAAGTGTCTGGGATATCCTTAACTCATGGTGAACATGACTCTACTCCTGATGCTTGCAAACAGTAAGAAGTTTATGCTTTGATGCTGGCTGGATCAACATCTCCAGATGACTTAGTCTGGCTCCCTGCCAGATGTGCACCTGTGTGCTGAGACCCAGGTCCTGCAGTTGTGTTCAGAGCTGGATGTGCAAACACCTGGGGACACAACCGGTGGAGTATGAAATGAATGCA
>VZSV01000012.1:8680052-8706890 GCA_013398735.1 Nothocercus julius
GAAGGACATTAGAAATATTTTGGGGCAAAATATCATGCCCCATGCATTCTTCCTAAATTTTTTTTTAACTATTTGTAGCAGATGAGGCATTGGATGTGTCTCATTGAGTTGGTGGCCCTGGCAAGGACGGTTCTTGCCTGTTTGGGTGGCACTATCCTGTCTTTTGTTATAGCATTCAGCTATATTCTGCATTCAGCCAGTAGCATTCAGCCTTTTCTGAATTAAATGCAGTTACTCAAATGAAGAAAAATTTAAAATGACAAACAGACTGGAAACTGTCTAGGGTTTATAATTTTCTGGGAACCCTTTCAGATTAGAGAAGAAAGTGAGGAATGAGGACTCCGGGCTGCAGTATCAGCTCGGTCTTCGTGTGTGTTTGTGGAGACCGTGGGCAAACCCCTTCCAAAGCACCAAGTCCTGCCATCCTCTGAGAATTGCGTGTCGCTTCCCCTCCAGGGAACACAGCTGAAGACCTTTCTGCAGGATCACATGGAAACATCCAGGGTTTCCTGCATTCATGAAACAAGTGTAGTCAGACTTACCTGCCTTGTGGGGAGGTGGCAGCTGACACTTCCCTGGGGTTTTCAAGGTAATTAGCATCTTCATGTGAAAAGAAATAGCTAGAATGTTGATACAGAAATTGAGGGAGCACTTTTGGGGTAGATTTATTTGCATATTTTGGAGAAATATTTGTCAGAACCAAGGACGAATCATTGACGTGTTCAGCTAAAGCAAGACGGATTTGAAATTTTGTTGCTGTGGTGGTTGTCGTGGTTGTTGCTGCTGCTCCTGGAGTGCTTCTGCTTCCTCTCATTTCCAGGGAATGAGAGAACCAGCTGGCATAGAAATCTGTCTCCTGTTTTTTCCATTTCTTTTCCATGTCTTTCTCTTCTCTTTGCACCAGCTATATGGAACTCTTGAGCAAGCTGAGTAATGAGGCTTTGCAGAGGCCAACAAGGGAGTGAAAGGCAGCTTTGGGATCTGTTTAATGTAAAGCTGTTATCAAGGTCTGCTTTTAAAAAAGAGTGGCTTCCTAACAGGCCTGGTACAGAAAAATTGGTTGAATTCTTGAGTTCCCGCAGGCAGATGTGGATCCTTCAAATAACCAATGTTTTGTCTGCTCCCTGCTAGACCATTTTGCTGGTATGTAAGTGGATCACTCTCATTTGGCCCTGAATAGTTGCTTCTTAGAGATTACTGCTCCCTGGTGTGGTGGTATATATGGTTGCTTTACCTGTAAGCCCACTTATGCAATTACCGTTTTTCCAATTTCCAAGTTCTTCATCCAAATTAATAATACTAAGGGAGACAAAATTCTCTTATTTGCTCTTTTCACTTAGATAAATCACTAGCTGAGATAATGGAAATAATTATATGCATCTAGAGTAATTTTTTTTTTCATAGATACTCAAATTGGAATAGTAGATATTAGAAATGCTGCCTTGCTTGTTCATCTTTTTCACCTTGTTTGAACAATAACCATACTCTAGGAAACAGAAGACTGGTTTCACCAAGATGGGGACCAAAGGTTTTCCAGTGTGTATGGAAAACTCTGGGTCTGCAGCACTAGCCACAATATTGGATGAAACTGAATTTTAGTTGTCTTACATGACCCTGGATTTGGAAAACTACTGGACTAGTACTCAGTGCATGGGCAGTGAAAGTGTCTCATGCAGGTTTGATCAGTCCTGCTGTCACTTGAAGGTGACCTGGTGAGGGTCACTGGGATTTTTTGCTGTGATACAAACTTCCACTGCTTTCCTTGCAATGTTGCAAAACTTGCCTTGCCCAGGAGAGCAGACTATGGGTGAAGGTGGTGTTCCTGTCAGAGGCAACCTTTCAATTTTAGAAACTGCTACTCTACTCTTATTGTGGTCAGAGGATAAATGTTTTTCCTAATTTTATTAGCTTGCTGGCTGTTCTCATGTCATGGTCTCCGTCTGGGGAGGACCATAGAGATAGCAGCTTAGAGTCTATCCCCAGAGGACTGACGTATGTGTATGTTCCTAAGGAAAATTTGGGATAAGCGATGGCAGTCCACTTTCCAGCCTCATAGCTGCTCCTTCGTGCAAAGGTCTTCAGGTGTGAGTTTTCAGGTAAGAGACTGCCTTGTGGGATTTTTGGTGTCTCAGCCTTCAAGTAGGGAATGCCAGAGTAGGTGGGCACATGCAATACTTTGACTGCAAGAGAGACCAACAGGCAAAGACATCCTACAAAACCCTGTGAAGTTGTGTGGTGAGAGCAAGATCTTTCTTGCTGTATTTGCTAGCCTTGCTAAGCCACTGCTCTGCCTGTGGCTCCTTGGGTCCCACAGGAAGTCCCAGCCATGGTAGCAGGTTCCCAGACCAGGGCTGAGCCTCCTCTGCTGCAGTAAGGGCAGCAGAAGGGCTCTGGGTGATGGGTGTCCTCTGGGCTCAGTGCCGCTGAGCTCAGTGGAAATTATATCTTTGACAGTAGGACTGGACCTTATTGCATTTCAGAGGTGACGTCTTACTAGTGCAGTTGCCCCTTTACAGAAACCCTGGCCTTACTCAGTGCTCTGTGGTATGTCTCAATGAACATGAGGCTGATGACAGAGGCCCCTTGCTTGTACGAACCCCACTCCCTTTCTGCTCTAAACGGCTCATTTCACACGGGAGAGCTTTTTAAGCATTAATAGCATTTTTTTTTTAAGGAAAATCTTGTCAAAGGAGCAATGTCCCTTAAAGATCGGTCTTCCCAGCATCCTACAGTGCTAAGGACACAACCTTGGGAGAGTTATTTAAAGTAATATATTTTTAATTGCATCCTCTAATACTGGGACCTCAGTAGAATTCCGTTCAAGGCGACCTATGCATGGTTGTGTTGTTTGGACAAACCATGATGCCACTCTTACTAAGGACACTCATTGGCCAGAAATGATCACCTTATGATGTGCTCAGGCTTCCTGTATAAAACTGCCCAATGCCTAGGAAGATGTTGGTATAACCGTGCAAGGAGATCTTGGTTCCATGGAAGCTGCTGGTAAGGATCCTACTGGGCTTGTATTAGCCAGAGCTTCCCCTTCTAGCCATTAGTGGAAGAGCAGAAGGAATGGACCGCACGAGCGAGGGCTCTTGTTCTGCCGCTGTGTCATGCACAGGAAATACTGTGGTTATTAATGTCCTACTGTCTAAGACAAGAGATTGACCTACAAATTTCCTATTTGTAAAATTGGTATCTGTTGCTCAGGAGTCTATTATGGTGTCATATGGACTGATATGGAGGCAGACTTACCCTTTTCTCCTAAGTGATTTTACATCCCCAAACAGCCTCAGAGCTGGTGTGTACCTGCTAGGGAGGTTGCTCTTCCTCAGTTGTTGTTTTTGGCCAGTCATTTGCACTAGGTAAGGCCAGTGGCTATGCAGAGATTTCCGAATTGGAACAGCACGTCCCCAGGCTTTGTGCACTCATCTACAAAACAAAAGTCGGTATCAGGGAAAGTTTATGACCTCCAGGTTTCTGGCACCTGCCTGAAAACTGTTGCCAGCTGATGGCTGCTTCAGGAGGCTCTGTGCAATGAGCTGGTGATTAGAGTTCAGTTCCTGTTGACAGGCCTCGCTGTACAACCTCCGCAGCTGGCAACCTCGGTGGCAGGCACAGCAGAGAGGTCCAGGACTGAAGGAGCAGGAAAAATAAACAGTGCTCTCATAACAGGATGTGACTGCCCTTCTTCCATGATTCATATCCCGAATGAGCAGCAATCCCCCGGACTGGCGCAGCTCCATGATCAGACCTGGCCTACTGGCTCCTCTTCCAATTCCAGGAGACTTACTGATATTGCTGCTGTTTGTAAGGAAACTGCTCCAGGCCTTTTTTTTTTTTTTTTTTTTTTCCTGGAACTAGCACTCTTGACTGTCTTGGGTTATGAAAATTTCTGGCCTCAGTGAGAGCTCTCGATGGGACTTTGTACAGCCGCTGGTGCTACCTGGAATGTAGAGTCATTAAAAGTGGAGGCTGCCTCACCTTACAGCCCTTCCTCTGGATCCAATCTGGTCATTCATCATGGAGAAATGTGGGGAGATTTTTGGCAAAAAAGCTCCTCCAGTGTGCTTTTCATACATCTTCTCCCCACTACAGCCTCTACTCTTAGCTTTTCAGGCAACGTTGGTATTTTCCAGCTGCTGAATCATTAGCGAATTTTGTCAGAGACCTTTTGGGATGGCCTCTGGGGACACCAGGCTCCCTTCTAGGCCTGGGACACTCTTTGCTTTACTTTACATAGACCAAGTGGCTTTGAGGTAAATTCCTTACCTTGAGGTAAATTCCAGAAGGAGCTTCCTTTTGAACAACCAGAAAATTCCCAGCTGCTGCTGCACAGACTTGTCTGGCATCTCCATGCCCTTCCTGAGGAGTTTTCAGGACTATTTTCACCCCAGGGAATGTTCTGAGAAAGAGGAAGGTGGAAGATACTTTAACTGATGTTTTTATGATACACTCACAGTGTCAGGAAAAAAGAGAAGAGAAGAGAAGAGAAGAGAAGAGAAGAGAAGAGAAGAGAAGAGAAGAGAAGAGAAGAGAAGAGAAGAGAAGAGAAGAGAAGAGAAGAGAAGAGAAGAGAAGAGAAGAGAAGAGAAGAGAAGAGAAGAGAAGAGAAGAGAAGAGAAGAGAAGAGAACCAAAAAAAAAGCATCTTTCTCAGGTGCATAACTATCCAAACTCAACTTCTGTACAGATGTCTTCCCAGATCCCTGCAAGATGGATTCTTCCATCTCCCTGAAGGTTGTTTTTTTCTAATTGCTTGCACTTCTTTCAGAAAGACCAAACCCCTGCACCTGACAACAATTTTTATAGCCTGACTTCTATTTCATAACTAAATTTATCTGCTGACGGAAATGGCAAGTAGTTCCTCTACTCATGCTTTATTTATGTCTTTACCAAATAATTTTTGGTAAAAAGAAAAAAAAGATGCTACACCAGATTGGTGGGGAAAAGAAGAGAAACCCAAAGATCTTTTCTGAAGTTCTTGTGCAATTGCAATGACTGCAGCACAACAGGGCTTTTCTGAGGCTAAATTTATTCAGTCCCATAGAAATCTTTCTGCACAAGAATTCGCATTTCTCATGTACCTTAGTGTGCTCTGTTCTCGACAAGTCCCAGGTTCCTGTCCCACATAGCTACTGATCTGTTGCATGTGTCGTGGTTCCCCTTTGCTACAGACACACATCACTGTAGGGCAGAAATCCTCCCCTGGCCACAGCTGGTGGCCTGGGCATGGCTATCAGATCTCTGAGCCTCTCTTGTGTCTTGATGGCCTCAAGTTGCTCCAGGTGAGGTTCAGGTTAGATATTAGGAAAAAATTCTACATGAAAAGAGTGTTGAAACATTGGAACAGGCTGCCCAGGGAAGTGGTGGAGTCACCGTTCCTGGCAATGTTCAAGAAATGTGCAGATGAGGCACTTAGGCACATGGTTTAGCAGGCCTGGTGGTGACGGGTTTATGATTCTTATGATCTTGAAGGTCTTTTTCGACCATAATGATTCTATGATGCCACTTTCTACCTTCTGATACTCTGTGGTCCTCTGTTGCCATGGAGGCTTAATATTTATTGGTGGTGGTGTTGAGTCAATCTATGTTGCAGAGCTGCAAATACCTGGGAAAACAGGCCTGCTTTGAAACTTTAATGGTCCAAATATGTGACTAAGTGCAGTGGCCAATGAAACTAACAGCTGTGGGAAAGCTAAACTGACTGTAGGTGAGCACTAGAAAGTGAGGATGGAGAAATGAGGCTGTTAGCTACAGATCATTAGCTGACCTCGACATCTGCTCATGCCTTCCCTTCAGGCACCACAGGGGATGCTCTGCAGACTGCTGCTCTGAAGGGTCTGAGCAGAGATGGATGCTCAGGAGGGATGGAGGAGTTGGGAGAAGGAGAGGCAGCTGGTTCTTTCTGGGACTCTTGGCAGTGCAGAAACCAAATCCCGCAATGCTGCCGGGTGAATCTCCCGGTCTCTGCAGGCTGGGAGTAGGGTTGTGGGATCTGCCCGGCTCCTGGAGAGGACTGGGGCCCTCATGAGGTGATTGCATCTGCAAAGCAAAATCATGGGCCAATTTTTTAGGTCACAAAATGTTGAAGAACTCGCCAGTGTGATTGCACTGCTTGGGTTGAACAAAAAGATTTGTCTAAAGCAGAGCAGCAGATCAAAAAGGAGTTAAACACTCCCAGCAGCTTGACAGCTTTCTCATATGTGTATATATATATATATATTTTTCCCTCTGGAATTAGTTTCCTTGGGCAGAAGATTTAAGATTAATAAATAAATTAGTGATTTCAGTTTCTGCCATCCTTGCATGTTGCTGCAATGGAGTTGCATTGCAATATCCCAGTTGCCCTACTGTTATTACAGAGCCAAAAAGGTCAATAATGACACAACCCCAAATTAATGGATCTGCGTAGGTATATGATACCTCATTATCCTGTAGAGCTGTCACATCAAATATTTGTATAGAATTAAATTCATACCCCTGCAAAGAAATGGTCTGGCCACCACTTATCGGGGTGTTTTCTTGGTGAGTTACGAACCAGACTTGTGCTTGCATTTTCCACAGGGTAAATTCCACTTGAATTGGGCAGATTCCTGCAGTAGTTCATTTAATAGACAAGGAAGTATCTTAAAGGTCGAATGCTGAATTACTGAAGAAAAATATATTTGATCTGTGGTCAAAGTGTTAGAAACGGAGGCCATCATTTAGACAGACATCGCAGCTACCACCAAAGCTAAACAGATAAAGTTAGTAATCTTAATTCTAAAAGCAGAGATGGAGGGAAGGAAAAATTATCATTAATTTTTGTAGTATCAGGATACACGCTCTTTATAGATTATGAGCCCAGAAAGTGGAGCTGACACAGTCTGTACTGACTCTAGGAACAGCTCTCACAGATTATATTACTAGGAGACCTCAGCTACAGTCCCTGTAAGGCATTGTACTCTGCCCTGTGACTGTATTTGGTTTGGCTGTAGCACATGAAGTGTCACCTGGCTGTGCAGTCTGAAGGTCTATCCTGAGGTGCTCTCATGCCCTCCGTCACCTAGAGTTTCAAAGCTTCTTTAATTTTCTCTCCAAAGCTGTTGAATTCAATGAGATCCTTTCCATTGACATTGTGGCTTTATTTATACCCTTAATACATAATGCATTGTTTAAAATATAAGTCTTAACGTCCTTATCCGGTCTGCAGGCGTCCAAGTTAAATACGAATAACCAGAGAGAGGAGGAAAAAAAAAAAAATACACAAGAAAAGTTTAAGAGATTTCTGCGTGTCTGTTAGCGGGAGAGTTTGACTAATGCCAAAAGGCAGTGCATGGGAAAGGCTCCATCTTGTCTAGGAATTCAGAGTCTGTGGCACCTCTCAGCAGCCAGGACGAGGCACCGCTTAGATATGTTCTATCAGAAAAGCAAACTGAACCTCTCATGCATCTGATAAACCAGTAAGAAAGATAATGTCAAAAAGCTTCTATGTTTATGTTAATTAAATCTGCCAGCCACTATGTTTTCCTTCTATTTTTAGCCTGATTTTCTGAGGAAATGAGGGTTATTCAGTGGCAGTGTCTGCCTGTCCATTTGTTGGCCTCCTCCCCATAACTTTCAAATGGTTGGCTGATTTTGGCCAATTTGAAAAGACCAGGAGATACTTCAAAGACATGACAACTTTTATGAATTTCATGAAGACAGGTGGAAATTTTCCAAAGATTAATAGCCCTTCACTGTAAAGAACTGTTCAGTAGCCTATTACCCTTCCCATTTGCCCCAACTAGTTGACTTACAAGGAACACCTGCCCCCTCACCATGAATGGCTTTAAAGCAGCTGCAGGAGGTACAGTCCCTTGCTCTCCACCAAATCAATGCAGAAATGCAGGGAAGGGACTGGAGGGGGAGCTGTAGGGAGTCAGATGGGAAATAGAAATAAGTGAGACACGGAGAGTTTTTCAGGGATTTGGCTATTTTTGAGGGACTAGCAGCCATCAGAGAACCTGGGAATTTGTGGTGGGCTGAGGGATGCAGAGTGGCCCCAGAGATGCTCCTAGGAAGGGAGCAGGCTAATTTCAGCAGTAATTTGAAGGGGACAAACTGAGTTTCTTTGGTTTATTTATTCACAGAACAACTTAATTTATTAAGCTCTTTGTTGGCAATGTTGTAAGAGGGAAAGGTATGCAGAAACTGTGCTCTCCCGGCTCCTTTGAGGCTGTGCTGAAGCAGATAGTGACTCTTGTTTGTGATCAGGTATGACCTGAAATTGCATGGACCTTCTGCCACCTGAGTTAGTTACAGCACCCACTGTGTCTCTTCACCTCCAGGACTTAGTTTTTCTTAAAAGGGTGATTTCTTTGCTGTGGCTACAGCACTCAGATGGAGCCGAGCTGATTAAATGGAGCCTGTGTGAGCAGTTCCTCATACGACGTGAGGAGGATCCCGCTCCGCAGCTATGTGAAAGCTCAGACTCGCTTGGATGGCGACCAGCATGCCGTGCTAGATGAAGCACAGGCCGGCTGTGTGTCATTAAGGAACCCGGACAGCCAATTCGGTCCAGACAGTCAACAATGAATTGCTGACACTTCCAGCTCTGCCGGGGCTAAAAATTACCAGCACACACATCTCAGCTGTGTCAGTGGGAACACACGAGGATTAGACTCTTTTTTGACGGTTGCATTTTTATTGTGAGTAATCTGATGAGAGCCTGATGGTGGCCAATATATCTATTCTTGCCTTGTGATTCTTTTTGATTCTTTTGCCATCTGAAGTGTTGTTAGCCTTAATGGCATAATTATCCCTTATATGTTCAGTCAGGTTTTTTTCAGTTTTTTTGTTTGTTTTGTTTTGTTTTTTTGAGTTATAATTAGTTTCCCTGAGAGGCATCAGCTTTAATGCTTGGGTAGTTCTCTGAGAAGCTGGGACTGAAAGAGGCTTTTGGGAAATGACAATTATAGGTCCCTGGTTTTTATTTGGTGTGCTTTATTTTAGGCTTTGTCTATGTTGAAAGCTCTTGTTGACTGGTGGAAGATGGATTGAGTCAGTAAAATTAGGCAATTTCAGTACCCCCTCCCTCAACAAAAGCATTCAAAGAACTTGTATGTCAACTGAGAGCAAAGTGAAGTTGTTTTGCTGAATTAATACTGAGTAGGACAAAATGGACCTTCCATTCCCAGTGGGACACAGATTTGTCCTCATGGAACTTTTTTGAAAGTTTTTCTCAACAGAAAAAAAATGTAATAGAGGTATATAAGTATGTGTCAGCCATATCTTATAAATATGTAAAGCAAAAACAACATGGATTATCCATCAAGATAATTCTAATAAGATGAGAATATTTAGTTATTATACATAGGAAAACTCATAAATAAATAAGAATAGGGCTCATAAAAGTCCTTGTAACTTTCTCCTGCTTTCCCTTTCCAAGGTCAGCCCAAGCAGCCACCTGCATATTTCTGGGACCTCAGGGTCCCAGAAATCCCAGCTGGCAATTACTGCACCCAAAGAGAGGCACTAGAGCCAGACAGGGATTTAAGCATCAATAGAAGAAAACAGTTATGGAAACTTGTTACCAATTGTACAAGTTGTCACACTTAGTGGTGTGACACAGGCTGTTAGTTGCCTATTGCATGATGCTATGGCCGCATGTCATGGTTGAAGCAACACAATGTTTTGAGAGAGATTTACTGGGACATGCTAGGGTAAAGACTGCCCCAGCACCAACAGGAAGAAAAACACATTTTGCCTACAGTTTAAGGTGTGTTTTGCAGAGAGGAGAAGGAAAAAAAAAAGTGAGGAAGATGATTAATGCTGGGTTAATCTGAAATGTCTCATAGGTCCTGCCTGGGTGGGAAGCTGCCTCACTGAACATACGTGGTCTGGGTTCTGGGCTCTGTTCCCCACACTGCTGTCCCACTGTGTCCTGTGGTTGGGAGCAGAATGGTGGGAAGTGACCCCCTTCCCAGTGCCACGAGGCTGGAGCTGACTGGGAAGCAGCTTGTTGAGATGAGCACAGAGAGAGACTCCAGCTCTGCCTCCAAGGGATTTGCAGGCTGTGCCAGGGTGGGGTAGAGAAACCAGGGCTCCCATTGCCTATGGGATGCTGCAACTGGTTTCCCTCCAAAAGAAAGCCCATGGCAGCTAGAAGTGGACCCTCCCCTTATTTCCCTTAACCTCTACTTTTTTTCCTTATTTACAGCATCTTGAGGAATGACTTGTCCATGCTAGTTTTGCCTGTCTTGCAAAGGGCTTCCGGTCTCTTAGTTCAAATGGATTATTACTCCCAGGTGGAAAAGCTCGTCTACTGGTGGGGTCAGTGCTATAATTTGTTTGTATAGATTCAATGCAACTTAAAAGGGGTCAAAAAAAAAATAAAAAAAAGTAGAAGGAGAAAAGAGAGAGAAAAAAAATCCTTCAGCATCTAGTACTTGTTACTTGTCACTTGTGGGCCCTGTTGGAAAAGTTGTGGTCTTGGATGCTTGGGAATGGTGCGACCTCGAGTGACTGTGGTGGGGAAGAATAGTCCGTGTGTCTGTCACTTGGGCTTGGAGGGAGTGCACTACGTAGTTTTCATTTTCTGCATGCATGATTAAAATTAAAGGCACAGAAATCTTGGCTATAGCAGTGGGAACCATGCAGGTGTGGACTGAATGGAAAAACTGATTTTATTTATTTATTTATTTTTAATTTTGCTGCTATGTCACCACTTCCCGTAACCCAAAGGATAGATCGGTCAGGCGTTTTCCTGCAGAACAAGCAAGGACACGGGTTACCAATTTCAGCGCTCGGCACTGCAGACTGAGACTGCAGGAGGGTCGTTCCTGGCTGCGCGGGCATCGCAGAGCTGCGGCCCCTCCTGCGCGCTCGGGCTCCGCGGCGCGCTCGCTGTGCGCATCTTGCCCTCCGCGAGGTCGCGTTCGTCCACAACGGCGGCACCGCGTGGTGCCTCTGCACAAGGTCACCCGGGAGAGAGGCGTAGGGTTTCACTGCTGCAGAGCTGGGTTCGAATTCTGCTCTGGGTCACGGAGGGAATTATGTTTAAAGGTTTTTAATCCCTTGGGAATCTTTCCAGTCCCTGGGGATATCTCTGATTAATCACACCCACGATCCAGTGCAGGGTCATTCTTGCTCAAGATACAGCTTGTTCAGGGACTTTTATGGATTTTTGTTCACTTACTTGCTTTTAAAGTGAAGCTGTTTTTTCATTTAACTTGAGGATCCTTGTGAAAACTGCCTCTTTTTGGATGTCTCTTTTGCATGGAAAAGCTGAATATCTGTCTTCCATCTGGTAGGATGTTGCAGCAACTCCTGAAAATTTAACTGGGAGTGAGGTGTGCAAAGGGGTTAGGGGAGCATGAGGTGACTAAACCACAATTGTCATGAGACATCCAGAGAAATTTCCAAACTGAAGTAGTTCAGACCCTGCTTCTTCCATAAAGTATTGCTTTTCCCTAGTGGAAGGACAGAGGAACATGCCTGGGTCTGATGTAGCCAACTCTTTGCTTGCCTATGCCTATCAACTATGCTCTGAGGCACAACTAGGCTTTGAAAGAGGAGTTCATCCAAATATGTGGGAATGGCAAATGTGACAATCCCTGCTTGCACCTTTACACTTCAGTTCCAATCTCAACAAGCCAACTTTTATGATACAGCAGGAGTAAAATTTGTCCTGCTTCAATAGCAGCATGCGATTACATGTCACTGGCTTATTAGAAATCTGATGATCGCCTAAAGTTTTAGGCAAGGGGCATATTTTTTAAGCAAGTATAGAGTGCTCAAATGGTGCCAGCAATAATAATCTGTAAACTATAGATGAGATGAACTGAGTAGCATGTTATCTCTCTGTGTTTAAATTTTTGCACATTTTGGCAACCTCCTTAAAGAAAGCAAGAGCTGGACTGTCAGCACTGATTTCAGCTTTGCAGTGCTTGGCTTTCTATTTATAATAGACATGAAAGGGGTCCTGAAGGCAGCCCGTCTTGTCAATGTTTTGAAAATTCACTCATGTCTGCAGTGTTTGCTTTAATTTAAATATTTGTCCTGGTTGATGAAAGATAGCCTAAGTAAGGAGGAGCAAAGAAAGTTTCCCAGGTCCCATCAGTTTGTTTGTGCTGCTTTCCTGGTTATACTCAAAAATAGTCTTATACAGAAGGTTATGACGCTCTGCGGATGGCGAAGTGGGCAATGGTCCGTGGCTAAGGGGATTTGACTTTATGCAGTTATCCGGGAGCCTTGGATATGGATATGGAGAGTACCTGGTCTATCTTATTTATAGCAACTGTTAAAACGTAAAGGAAAGCGCCTATTTTGAGCGCTTTGCTTCTTTGCTGAGACAGTTTCCTAGTGTTGTCTCTACATGGCCTGAGAAACATGCACAGGGTGAAGAACCTCTGGCCATATTTCCAGTTCCAAAACTTCCCATGGTTTCCCACTGCAGCAAGTGTGCCATTGTAAACAAAAAATAATAATAATAATAAAAAACCAGACATGCTCATATCATTTAATAAGCATTACAGGCTACTCTTACTTTAATTCACATTGTATAACTTTGGGCAAAATTGAGACTCTCCAGTGGCTGCTAATTAATTTGTTTTCTTATACTTTGCTGAGATCCAGATTGGCATCAAAGCCCAAAAGGGAAGAATCTAGCTGTCAAAAAGCGAATGTCTATAATGAGCACAAGGTGTGGACAGAAACCACACAGTTGTCACACCGCAGCTATGACATGAAAGATGCTATTGTTTCTATACTGCCTCCCATAAGGGAGAGAGATATTTGGGGAGGACAGAAGACTGTGATTAAGGGAGACAGCTACATGGAAAGCTGTCATTGTATGCTCCACATGCTGAAATGGAGTAGTGTGTAGCAACAAGGCTGTTGGGAAGTATTTTTTAAATTTTAAGCTCATGGATGAATAACAAAAATATCTAAGCATTAGTTAAACGCTGCTAATCCATGCAGCCTTGTCCAGAAGAGAACACAGGATTCAGAGCACAGAAGCTGAAATTTTCTTCCAGACTCTGGTGCTAGTTTCTCTAGAACCTCAGTAAGGAATATTTTCCATTGATATTGTGCACTTTGGATCAGTTCTGTGGGTCTTAGTTTCCTCTTCTCTAAAATTCTGCTATCTGCTCGTGTAAGTCCCAAACCATTGCCCAATACTGGCTGTAAATTATAGTAGGACACTGAAGTGAATAGCTAGAGAAGTGTGAGGTTTCAGATAATCATTAATGTTTTTATATACATGACCCTTTGCTGAGGGACAGTGGACTCTCTTGGCCTGTGCACTCGTGCCAGCCTCCCACAGAAAATATCTTCTGTTGAAATAGCTTGGGAATGAACTCTAGAGCAGTCACTCTTAAAATAGTTTTAATGCAGTCTAATGACCATGGAGAGTAACCCTAAAGCACAGCGTCTCTTTCCATACAGCATGGCACCATGCATGCCTGTATCTCAGGCAAATACTTAATGCTGCTTTTAATCATTACATGTGTGAACTCTACCTGGTTGCTCTTGCAACATCTTATTTTCCCTATGACACTTCAGGGAATCTGTGGCATCTTCAGAAGCACCCTTGAAAAGGTGCATGAGTAGGAAGTAAACCTCTGCCTTAAATAGGTTGCATCACCACAAATTACTTGAATGGTGAAGCAAGACTGTGCAAGACTAGTAGATAGCAAAGGATAAAAAACAGGAGGGTGATGCATGTCTCATTCAGCAACTGCAAGTTCCCTGCTTTCCAAGCAGAGCGCTGTGCTGTTCTTTATCCTTACAAACCTGAGCAAGGCAGCATGAAACCCAACAACTCAGTAGATCTCCCAGCCACTGGAGTCACAGGGAGGTGGTAATGGTCATGCACAAGCCGATTTTACGGGTCCCCGTTGTGCAGCTGCAGAAATACCGAGCTGTAACCTCCAGGCCTGCACCGGCAGCAGACAGCCCTTGCTGGGGATGCAGTGGGAAGTGTGGGGGCTGCCTCCTGCTCGTTTTTAGCAAGAGAACATCTCTGCTGCTCCCCATACCACCTTCTGCAAAATGACAACCAACATATGACTTGGGTTTGAAATCCTTGCAGCTGATGGAAAAACAATTAAGATCTCATTAAAATTCTTTGTAGACAGCCAAGAGAAGGAAGATAATGTCAGAGGAAAGGTGATATGTAGGACAGTACTGAGAATTCTCTTAAGTTAAGCCTGTCATTAGGCAGGAGCACAGGAGGTGCTAATTGTACAGTGCTTTTCATTCATCCCACAAAGAATAGTTAACACTTTCCCTTCTGCCTTTCCTTCCACTGACATGAATGGTTCAATGCACATGCCCTCAGGCAGGAGTTGTCCTTCTCTGGATTCATATGTGCAGGAGAATTTTACTGATGGATTTCTTCATCTGCTGACTGTTGAGCAGGAATTGTTATTAGTCAGGTGAAGGAATGCTGGTTTCATTAGCCCCTTTGTGTGTCTTCACTTATTCTCCTGATCCAGAACTTACTACTGCAAGAACAAGTGTGCACTTGCTCACAGGTAAGCACATGCTCAAGGACTGCCCTGAATAGGGAAGGACCTGTCAGGGAGAGCTCATACCGTGGAAGTGGGTGCTGATGTGCTGTCGGGGAGTGAGCACGGGCACCCCTTGGTCCCTGGCAGGCCTCTGAGGATTTTGCATTGAGACTGATTTCTTGCCTGGCTGATGCAAACCAAAGCTCTTGCAAAGTGTGGGCTCAGCCCTGCCCTGCCGGCGTGAGACTTGCCCTAATGAGATCCTCTCCTGAGCAATATTGCTAAGGGCAGAGCTATCACTCTCTTGCAGAGCAGATATTAACCCAGTTTGGATATCTGCCTGACCTCCTACATTCATCCTGACAATTAAATAGGGTTTATTCACGTCTTTACAGAAGTCTTCACTTTTTAACCTGGAGTGAGATACCAGTGTGTATTGCTCTCTACCCCAGTGGTAGCTACACTTCAGGGCTGGGGTGGTGATCCATATGCAGCTGTCAATTTCTATTCCACATAAATAATTTGGGTTGTTTTGTTAATGATTGCAAAGCTCTCTGTCATTCCTGCTTGAAAATACTATTGGCAAGAATAATAACATGAAAATTTAGTGACCTGTCATCTCCTCAAGCCTGTTCCAGCAAGCTGAGAACAGCCTCCACTGCCAGCAGCCATGGGACATTTGGGCACCCACATCCCACCAGGGGATTCCTGCACATTCCTTGGTCTACCCTCTAGCTCCATGACTAGGCTACCTGTTTTCTCATGTCCTCCAGTATATGTTCTGCTGAAAGAACTCAGACCAATTTGTACTCCAGTAATGCCCGACTGAACTTGGTCTTGCGGGAGGAAGAACTGAGTCCTGGTGGATAAAACAGAATAAGTTAGGATCACATTCCTTCAAATTTCTATAGAGCACTGAGACTATTCCCGTCTAAGCACAACTAACCATATATGAAATCAGTCATGAAGGGTGTTCTTCTTTGGACCAGTCTGCCTATGGCTACATTGTCATTACTTTGATTTTGCCCAGCTTTTGATTTCATTCCCAGAGTCTTTACCATCTGTCTGTGAAGCTTATGTTGCCCTAATATTAAGCAAAACTTGAAAAGAAAGGAGTAAGCAGGGAATGAGAATCCTTTGGTGGTTTGTTGACAGCTAAAATGGAAATCCTAAATGGATAAACCTGATTGCAAAGCTGATTGCAAAGTAACCGGTAGTAACTGATATACTGCTTGGCACAGAGAGTTGAATGAGGTGAAAGCATGTGGAGTATTTGGGAATAAAATGTTGCAGGCTGCTACTGTAAGTGAGGTGCTCTCTCCAGCAATGAAGAAATCATGTTTTGTTAGAGTCAGGAAGCTGTTTGCTTATGGGATCAGTAATGCTTATAGACACAGATCGTCATCCTACATGTCTACAGCCATTCATAATGTGGTAATAACAACTAGAGAATTCCACACACAGAGTATAGTGTTTAAAATAAAAGTTTACTTGAAAGATACGTGATGTTACACATAATTTTTTGATTTAGCAGAGTATACTGAAATCACAGTACAAGTGTATACAATTAGCCAAGCACAGCAATTGCAATATATAATTCAATCACAACACCAACATTATTCCAATTACCAGTCTCTATAATATGCTCAGCATCCCACCATGGGGTAACCCCAAGTGCTGGGAAGAAGTGCGTAGGTTGAAGCTAGTTCACTGGAAGTTGCTCTCTTCAGAACTCCTTTGGAAATTGTTTAGATTTTATACTCTGTGTTGGGCTGAGATGCACCTACACCTCCCCTGTGCTGGCTGGGCTACCTCCAGGAGAAACATCTACACCTGGCCCTATTAACAGCTATTACTCTCTTATTTAAAGCAAAGGTCACCCTCCAGTCCCTTTTGGGTTGAGATAAAGTCAGTTCTCTGTGCAACAGCTATGAATAAGGAGTCAAATCCTACAGGCTGCTGAGCTTCCTGGGGCACCTTGTCCTGTGAGCCTCCTCCCATTGCAGGGCTCACTGGTCAGTCACGGAGGTTCCCACACGGATGAGGAGCAGCGACCCATCCGGATCTTTCCAACTGGCCTGGGTGCCTGTTTTAGCTCCATTCCTTCAGTTGATTTTGTTTGCTCATTCAGATTATGAACTGAAAAACGCAGGTGAAGCACTACCAAAATAGCCACTATAGCCCCCACCCTCCCCACTGGAAAGGTAGGCTAAAACTTGACAAAACCTGTGGCGATATTGACACAATTTCTTTGCTGCAATGAAGAGGTACTTGTGTAAAAGCTGTAAATGCAACTCAGAGCTGTCTGTGATGGTGAGGGAAACTCTATTGGTTCAGGAGACCATTAGCTACCAAACTTTCTGAAATACCATAGATTTGGCATATCTAAGAAGATTTTCCTGCTGGGCACCCAAATCTGGAGGCCACTTTTAAACCTAGTTTTCTTTTTCCTAGTTGAAATGGAGGAAGCATTTCTAATATGCAGCCCATTCTTACAGAGATATTAACTTGAAAGTTAATCATAGTTCTGGCCCCAGATGGTTACAATGCATCTGCTTCTCCATCTGTGGGAGTCTTAAAGGATACTTGATAGCAGTCCAAATAAGTGTTTAAAAATTCTATCAAATGAAGGCAAAATAACAAGATAGTATAAAGCAGCCAGCCAAAGGAAACAAAGGTGGTGTAAGTGCTCGAGGCCCTCAGCTACACTGCATGGATTTCACCTGGAATACAGATTACTGTATGGCCAGCACAAGGTGTAACTCACTGTAAATACACTCAAAGTGTTCTACCTATTCCTATTTTCAGCATGAATATATGATAGAAATGCACTCCCTGGTTTGCTATGGTCAGGAATCTTACAATTAGATAAAATGTAAACAAAATGTATTTCAGCCGTATTAGGTTACATGTTTTTGCAACTTGATGTGGTGGTCTGTAAGTAAAATTGATCTGCAATTTGATTTCAAAGCAGCCACCACTCTTTTCCATAGCAGGTGTCCCTGAGAAGTCAAGAACTACTTACAGTCTCCTTCTGTCCTCCCTGTAAACCAAGGCAAGATAAATATAGAAATCTCTAGGGTTGAGGTGTGAGATGCAGTATAGATGAGCAAATGCGTATCAGACCTTACTGAAAACGTTATTAGATCAACTGGTGACTTAAGACAGAGATGGAGCTAATTGAAATCCTGTTCGGAGCCTGCTGGCCCCCTTGGAGGCATGTAGAGAGGCTAGTGATGATAAGGCCTGAGAGTGTGGGAAGTTTAAGGTGCTACGAAGCTTGGCCCAAAGCTCAGTGAAGCCCAAGGAAGACTCTCATGGTGTATGAATACTGCATGCGCTGTGGGACTTGGCTTTTTGCAGAGCAGTTATCCCAAACGCAGAGCCGCAAGAAATCCACTAAACCTCAGCCCTCTTCTGGGTGAGGGTTGTATGGGATAGCAGGGAGGAAGGAGTTTCCCACTCAAGCTGAGCGTGATGACAAAGTATTTCTGGACCATTTTGCAGAGCTACATCCAAGGCTATGGGAGAAGTAAGTATGGCTCTCCACAGTGAGAGGTGAGATGTGAAGAAGACAGGGAGTCAGTAACACACATCTTCCAGGAGCAAGAAGGGAAGGGTAGGGGGAAATGGGCATGACCCTCACCTCACTTGATCTGCTCACCAGAGCCAAGGGCCGCGACAGCAAACTGCGTCCCTGCCTTGGATGCAGCGGCTTCCTTCTCTTCTGGGGCATGCGCTGACTATTGCACTTCAGTAACACCTTTACTCAAGATAACGCCTTTACAGCTACCTCTATCAAGGCCCTGTGATAATGGTTTGCAAACAGGAGTCACATATTTTGCTTTGCCATAATAAGCAGCAGTATCTGGGAGCGGCCCTGCCATCACAGAGACTCACTGCTATGGCCTGGAACAGCTCCTATTTCTGGTATGAATCATACAAGGGCTGCTATTCATGTACATGGTTGCTCATCAAAAGACATGGCAGAAGTTCACTGAGCAACAGGAAAAGTAGGTAAATCCAGAAATCATAACAACATACTACTTTGGGAATAAATACCACAGTAGGCAACACCGCTGGGGACAAACCATCAGGGCATGCTGCGCTGTGCAAGTAGTACCGCAAACAACACTACGTACAAGCATCTGTATTTACAACACTCCTTACAGTTACTAATGCCACACACAGCCATTCTGTATTAAAATTTGTATTTGTTATTGAACACATTGCTTGGGTCTGATTTACAGTTTGGTTTCAACTCCTAAGTAATTGCAATTATTTTGGCATTTATTACTCATGTAAATTGGTGTGCAGAAGTTTATCTCATGGTATCCAATCTGTTTTTTATGGCTGCTATTTTATTGCTCTGTGATTGCTTTAGGGCTGCCTATGCTTGCCAGTCCTTACAAGTTAAAAACAAATTTTAATATATTTGTTCACTAAATGTAAGGTTGGAGGAAGAGGGTTCATTTGTTTTTTGAGGGGGTGTGCATTTCATCTTCCTGAGTATTTCCCGTTCGTTTCTAATGTAGTTTCTTGAAGTCTACGATATAGCAATCTGTTTCATATAAAAGGAATAATAATGTTTCCCTGAATAAGTGACAAAAAGTTGTGATGTGTCTTCTATTTGGGCAGGAGGGAGAGACTCCAAGAAGCGACAGTGCTCCCCCGTGAGCGGCAGATGTGTCGCCAGTGTAACACCACGACACTGCTACGAGTTTCTCAGCAGAACATGGGTTATGGGATAGGAAGCCCTTGGCTGTTTCTCATATTGAATATCCTCATCCCTCAGATTTCTTTTTCCTACAGAGATGCCTCCTCTGCCTAGGGCAGCAGTCAGAGCCAGAATCGATATCAGTGATCAAGAAAATCATGGGACACAGGGTCATCATTGTTGGTCCCCAGCAGAGTGAGAAGAAAGGGATTTGCTGGCCCAATTCCAGGTCAGGCACTCTCTAAGAGATCATTAAGTCTGAACCTTCAAGAAAGCAGAGAAACATGCTACCTTCTCTCAAAAAGTTGCAGTGCTTGTCCTTAGCAGTTGCTCCTTGGACACACGTGTAAATCCAAGTAAACCACCCACTTCCTTTCCTGAGCTTCTGCAACATGGAAGCACCCTTAGGATTTTAATGCAAGCTATGGCTTATAGCCATAATTTCCAGTAATAATGAACTGAATGATTGCTGCCATCAAGTCCTAGCTGCAACACATAACAAAGAAAAATATTTCAATTATTTATCAAAAGAAGCAATAGAACACAAATAGGCCTTTTTCTTGTGGTCCCAAACTATGGGTTCAGCTAGTTTGGGAAACTAGAAAGTGGAAAAATCTGATTTTAGATCATGAAAATGTATTTTTAAAATATGTAGTGACTGTGTAAAATATGATAAAGTAGGTGAATATAAACTTGGTGGCTTGGAGATACAGAGTGAGCCTGTGATATAGTGATTACTAGAGGCCCTTTGGGTAGATAGTGTTTATCTCACACCGTATTGATATCTGGACTAGGCCTGAACTTGTTAGACATGACATTTCAATCTAAGAGTAGATTAGTACAGCAGCTTTTTACTGCAGGACATACATACTCTATCCTGCTAACTTCATCACAGACAAATTTTCCTTTTACCTATAAATTCTCTAATAAGAACATCAAAACCTGATCATGCCTGGAATGGTAATAAGAAGAATGTGAGCATATTCGGTAATGTCTTCATATTTCTGGGCATACTCTTGTTTCCCCACCTTTATATAGGCCTCTTGAAGAGTCTCATCTTACACCCAAAGACAAGAAGACATGGGGATATTTTTAAGTGTTTGATCTAAAGTTGTGCAGAATGGCCTTTCAGTCTTCATGAGGGCTGTACTCTTTTGCCTCCAGCAAAGATAGACTCATCAAAAGAGCTTTGGCTCTGGGAAAGAATTTCTGCTGGTGTGAGCTGCCCAGGAAACGTAGGCTAAGGAGCTGTTTACAAAGCGAGAAGGAGAGAAAAGAGTGAATTTGAATTGCCTGGAGAACATCAAGAGGACAATATTAAGTCTGACCTGAACTTTATGGGTCAAGGAACTTTGGTTACTGTTGCCCAAATGATTAGTCACGTCTGTTCAGAAAATCTCACCGAGTTGTGGAGTGCTGTTCGTTGCCTGGCTTCTTTACAGAGGGAGGGGGACTTTCAGAGATGAACTAGGTAGCTTTTGTGATGAGTTCCAGTGAAGAGAGCATGGCCACCATCACGAAGGATAAGAGAAGAGTACAAATCAAGATGAAGGACAGTAACAAGGAGGAATTTGGCCATGCTGACTGGGCATTTTGGAGATGGACTAGTTTGTCTGTGGAAGAAACATGTGAGGAGACTTAGGCTAGTAATAATATGAACAAGCCTATATAAAAGTATGGGAACAGATTCTTCCCAGAGGCATTTACTGACAGGACAAGGAGCAAGAAACACACATTGCAATGGAGGAAATTCTGATCAGATATTAGGAATTTTTTTCTCACTGTGGGGGTGGAGCAGCACTAGAGGGGTGGACAGGTACCTGAAGAAAATATGTGATCTCCAACCTTGGGGAGACCCAAAACTCAACTAGACAAGGTCCTGAGCAGCCTGACCTCAGTGAGACCTTCTCTGTGCAAGTGCTTGGCCCAGATAACCTGCAGAGACATCTTCTAACCTGAATTATTCTGACGATTCCTAAATTATTCCTGTTATTGTAATGAATTTAGACCTCAAGGCTGAAGACTGATGGACCTGGTGCATGAAAATGGTGCATGACTAGGCTGGAGTCACTGATGAATTTGGTACGTTTCATGACTCTGTGTCAAATTTTATTGGGAACCTGACAGCTGCAAGCTTAAAAACTCTATGAGGCAAGAAATGATTTGCTTACTCATATCACTAAGAAATGCTCGTATTTATCCTGTCCAGCATTGACAGTTGAAGACTCTTACCCTTTTGTGATGCTTTGAGCCCCAGCATAAGGTTATTTCCTTTGAAAGCTGCCTTTTTACGCATGCTCTGACCCAAACTTCCAAAGTCTCCAGTCCCCCCAGCCGAGACTTGGTCTGCAGAGAAGAAACTTCAAGCAAATAGGCAGCCAGGTGGATCAAGCAACTGCTTTGTGCTACTCTCTGTTGTTGAGGGATGGTCTGATGAGAACATTGTTGATTCTTCATCGCAATGAAAATATTCTGCCTTGCAGTAGAAGAATTGCTGAATTACTCTTTATGTCAATAGTCTCTGCTGGAAAACAAAATTCAGGGGACAGCTCTGATACTTCAACTGCTCTCTGTAGGGGACATAATAATTCATACCCTGTCCATACCATGTTATGTCTGTGATGCCAGTATGTCACATAATTTATCAAAATTGAGAGCAACTGCTCAAGTGTAAAGCTTAGCTGTAAGCATGCATTTCTGTAACATCTGAAGTACTACGTGTAACAGCTTCTTAAGACGTGGACTTATTACTTAGCTGGAGAAATACTACTAGCAGAGGGGCAGGGGTACTTTAGTTTCTACAAAAGGCCATGTTTCAGTCAGATTTAGAGTAGGGAATTTCATGGAGATGCATGGGAAAGAGTTTGGAGGCACCAACAACAGTGCCTCAGATGCCTGCAGCAGCTGGTTATATGTTTGTCCCCCAAAAGCACTTGTCTTGGCATGAGCAAGTGCCTGTGTGTGTGCTGTGTGCAGTCTGTTTGATTACTCTTGTCAGGCGTAGCCTGGCAAAGATGCGGTGTTTCCTACACGAACTGCCATCTCTTCCCAGCTTGCAAGTGAAAGGCTAAACATTAAGCAGAAACTAGCAACATTCCAGTTTTGCAGCACATTTTAATTTTCAGCAGTTTTTATTCTGCCATATACCCCACACTGTCTCTTAAGGGAGAAAAGGCAACATAATTAGCATGGGATAGATTTGGTTCAATTTACTGTTTCCTTTCGTTATTTCATTTGTCAGAGGAACTATTTAGAGAGAAGGATTTTCACAATATTGTGTATGGTCCAAGTTTTCAGATTTTTTTGTTTGTTTGTTTGGTTGGTTTGTTTTAAGAAAGCACTACTTTACAGGTTTTATGTTCAGAAGCCACCGGATTTCGGCCGTTTTGGATACACAGTGAGAAGGGAGGAGACAGTAAGAACTAAAAAGAAAAGAAAGAGGATCATTTTTCCCATTACTAGCAGAAACATCTTCCTCTGAGTCCTATTAAAGAGGTAACTGCCTCCATTGATAAAATAAACTGATACATAATCACTACCAATCTTAATGCTGGGTCTGAATCACCCAATTTAGTACACTCACCTAGGCTGCATCCTAATCCTTCAGCCTCTCTTGTATTATCTGGGTGAACAGACCAGATGCAGATGTGGCCAGATGTTCAAGCTTTCATGAAGTTATATCTACAGAGGAGCTTAGATGTGCCTCATAAATTCACTGATCTCCACTTCTTAGGCACGAGCTTCCAAGCCAGCACAAAAACTAGGCAGGCAGGGTTTACACTTGGAGGTCCAGCTGCTGTAACTCAGATCAGTCAAACAGCAAGATGACCTGTGAGGGAAACGAAAGTAGAATATGAAGCTCCTCTTTCATTACTTTTTTTCATTAGCTTTACTGAACCTGTCTTCCTTCAGTTTCTCAGACATGGTGAAGACAATGGTTTCAGAGGTGTTTTCAGTCTCTTGCAGATCTAATTAGCTAGTTCAGCGACACCTGTTTTAGAGATGAATAGGACCTTTTCTCCATGGCTTGTCTTTCTTTCTGTGATTCCCTCTTGCTTTTCTGTGTTTATTCCACATAGGTGGGTCCACTTCCAGTGAAAGACACCTGTGTGCTTTGGAGACGCCTTGCCCAAGGATGATGAGGAAAGTGCATCAATAGCTGTAAATAAATGTGAATCTACGAGAAAATCCAGTTCTCCAAAAATAACCAATGAAAACAAATACGGTGAGGTGTGCCATGCTTCCCTCCCCGCAGCAGGCCTCAGGCGAGCCCAGCTCCTCCGAGGTTCGCGGGCACCCACGGGTGAGGAGGTGGCACCGTGGCGCTCTCCAGGCCCCCCTCACTTCCCGTTCCCCCAAAAGCAAGTGGCCGTTGTCCTTCGGTGCCAGGGTCCTGCAACGCGCCACGATGTCCTTGCATGCCTACCGGTGCCAGGGAGATTCGCCAGGAAAACGGGACTCATCAGTGGAGCCATGGGAGAAGTGACAGTGTCTGCTTTAAGACTAGTTTTTTTCTTTCTTCTCCTTCTTCTTTTTTAAAAAGCACTAACAATATTATTTTTCCTCTCCCAAAACAGATAGATCTGAATTCCTGACTTGCCGGGTGGTGTTTTTTTTTTTTTTTTTTTTTCTTTCTTTTTTTTCTTTTTCCACAAGCACATTAAATCTTTGAAAAAGAAGTCAGTTTTTCCAGTTGCCTTGTTAATCTCCCAGATTTTTCTCCTTCCCTCTCCATCACCAGATATACTTTTTCAGATGATGAAGAGGCTCTTCTCTGGAGGAACAGAGCACATGACTACCACAGAAAAGTATTTCCACCAAAGTTTTCAAGGTGCCTGGCAATTACAGGGTCCTCAGTGTTTCAAGCACTGAATTTGAAACGTAAAGTGACAGCATTTGCTGCCCTTTGATCCTCAGTACTATCTGAGGTATGCTAAATTGGCATGCAAGATTATACTCATTTTCAGTCTAAACCTTATCTCAGACCTTCAAAAATCGGTTTCCTCACTTTTGCTTCTTCTCCAGATCAGAAGATTGGTTCAAAAGAGATAAGTATGAGCTTTAATATAAACAAATACACAAAAATAAATAAACACTTTGCTTTTGCTTTTTTAAGTGCTTTCTGTTTTTTGGTTTTTTTTTTTTTGAACTGTTAGAGCTCATGTATTCAAGCACAGTCGCAAGAAAATCTAACTGATCCTGGCTTTCAGAGGCAAAAGGCTGCCTTCCTTCATAACTAACTAATTGACTAGCTAAATAGGGCTAAATAGAGCCTCAAAAGAAAGAAAGAAAGAAAAAAAAAAAAAAGGCACAGCTGAAGAGCTGAAGTAGCTTTCCCACATGGGTTATATCTATACTAATTTAAGCCAGGTCTGAGTAGAGAGGATTGATCCTATATTTGTTTTGTTGCTGTCTGTAAATGAATACTGTTATGACACTGTCTGCACAGGGTTGCAGATCTTTTTCTGTGCTTATCTAGTACTGATCTCCTCCTTTTTGCCATTCTGCACAATCTCTCCAGTTCCTGCACTTGTGAACCCTGTGGCTCCTGCTTTTCCAGCAGCTGCTCGGCAGCTCCCTGCTGCCTGTCCCAGCCTCCCCTCAGGAAAGGATGTGGGATGGTGACTGCTGGTCTTTGCCAATGAGGTACAACTTGTGCTACTTGTGTCCTCTGCTGCTTTGTGTAAGTCATGGTTTTCACTTTTTAGATTTCCTGTTTAGTCTTGTTTGAAATGGAGGATGTTGGTGGAGATTTCCTCCCTCTCAGGCATGAGCGCCCGGAAGCACGATGGGTATTTACTTAGCATTCCTTAAGGAATGACTCAACATGGGAAATGCTCTCACAGCTCCTACATGACTCCATGAAAACAGCCCTGCTAATGCTCTGAAGCCTGAAAGCAAGTGAAGAGCAGGCCTGCAAGCAGTTAACTTCAAATAGCTCATTTTCTCTCATCTCTGCACCAATTCCTGTCATGTTGCATTACATGTAAACAACTCAAACTTAATGACAAATCTTTCAGTCAAAAACTGGTATGGCTTTTCAGTCCGAGCAGATTAATAGCAGTTTGTAACAATATAAAGGGATGCTGCCTGATTAGAGTTTCTATTGCTTCTTGGGATACAGTATTTTATGTGGATGTAAAGCCACATTTTCTGCTGGCATGACTTTATCGACTTCTGCGAAAAAATAAAATAACCCTGTAAAATCCATAAGCTATTATTGTCTGCACACTGTTAGAGTAAAGAAATGCTATGAGCTTCTGTAAACTAGATGCATCAAATCAGATGCCAATCCCTATGGAAATGGAATTGCCGGAGAAGGGAGGAACTAGAAATATTTTGCACTGGAGGACACACTTGTGGAAAAAAAATTTCAGTACTTCATGGCTTTTGAGGGGTTCCTTGCATTCACAGTGGCTCCTGTCTTCTTTCCGAATAGATTGCTCTTACAGCTTGTCTTGTTACTCTCTTCGGTTTTATTCCTGTGTGCTCTCATGCTCTTTGGCTATTCTGGTGACAGTTACTGCATTTTGCAGCTATCCTATAGACCTCAACTCAGGAGCCCTGAGACACAAATTCTAGCAGGAATAATATGAGGAACTTCCATGAAGTCTTTCTGAATATGTTCATGGAGAAGTTCCTTGGTGCTTTAGTGCTGGAGTTTTCACCTCTGTTTTTTTCCCTCCTGTTTATTCCCTCTTCTAAAGCAACTCATACTAGGAAATTTTTCTTGGGAATGAGTGAGGAGAAAGAGTGTTGAAGATATCTCTGAGAAGGATGCATTAATGCATAGCTACTTGGCTTGGACTTTTCTTTCGTAAGCTTTTTGATTTGGTTGTATAAAGGCAGCTTTCTTAAGTTGCTGGTGTTTGTTTCCAGTTTGCAAAATGCCATGAGTGGTTAGGGGCAATCTTTGTTCATCCAAGAGAGCTCAGAGGGTTTTTTGTGGTGTTTCGATTACCATGTTACTGTACCAGTAAGGGTGACTCTTACTTTTTTGGGGTATATGAGCTTGCCGACACAATTCCCCCAGTCCACATTGCTCAACTAATATTAAAGGTCAGAAATATGCTGCAGCAAGTGCCAATGTGTGGTTGTTTTGCCTCCTGCTGAGTTATTAGGATTCCAGCAGTTTCACTTTTATAGGACTAGCACATTTTATAGAAGAGGAGACACTTTAAATGTAATATTTGCAATATTATGTTTCAGTATAACAATCCTGTCTGACACTGGGGACCAAACCAAAGGGGCTAGATGGAAAAGTACAAGCTGCTGCACTTTGAACTAAAGCTGTGTGTATCGGCACAGGGGAGCACGTAATTCACATGACCAGTGGGATTTGCTACATATAGATCATATTAAATCACTCTACAGAACTGGTGATATTTAAACCAGCACTGTAGGACCCTCAAAGGGCATAAAAATAGGGGGAGGGAAATATTTTTTATTTATTTTTTTTTTTTTTAATTTTCTCCTCACAGGTTCACCTCCTGCTTCTGTGGAAGTAGACTCTTCTTTCCTGGTCATGTCTACAAGGCATCCCATTTATTTTTATATGGTAGCGATGCCCTTTTGTCTCTTGAAGGTTGTATTTTGGTGCGTGTGTGTGTGTGTGTGTGTGTGTGTGTGTGTGTGTGTTCTC
>VZSV01000012.1:8712797-8725219 GCA_013398735.1 Nothocercus julius
TTTTTTTTAGCCATCCAGTGAACTATCAGACAAAAAAGAAAGCATCATATGTCTATTCTGGATACGTACTTGCTGTGAATAAATACAAAGACCTATTCATTGCTCCTAGTGCTCACATAACTGACAGATTAAATCACTCTCTAGCTGTGAAGATGATGGTGGTCCAATAACTAAAACTGTCTAACACTTTCCATTAGAAAGCCTAGTTTTTGATTGTTCATAATTTTGCCAGACTCTGAGATGAGATTTCCCAGGCTGTGTGTCACCACAGACTAAGTTTTTGTGTGTGGAAAGACCTACATGAGCAGTCATGGCATTTCCAAGCTCATGTGTCACCCTGTTCCCTGAAAAGTCACTTGGACGCAGATTTTCAGGGACTAACTGTGAATCTCTCCACTCTTGAGTGACCAGGAAAAACATTCAGAGCTCCCCAGAGGTCAGCGCTCAATGTGATGCTGGGCTTGTAAAATGAGAGTGCAAGGGAGTCCACATCTGGAGCTCCCAAATTGGTAGATTTTCTTGATTGTTTTAACCTTTTTCTTATCTTTTCCAGAGTGATCAAAACAGCTCTTATCTTATAATAGACTGTACTTTGATCCCGTGATGTACCTAGCCCCATATTAAAGCCCATGTTGTTGACAAAGCAGTTTTGAGCAGACTGAGATTACGTTACCAGGGAGCAGTCTGGGAGGGTGGCATCTAATGGTTTAAGGCCGAGTGCATCTCGGGTTTGAGTAGTATATCTACTATTAGCTCTCCTCAGCTTACCCTTTACCTTCTCCACTACAGCCAAATTTGCCTTATTGCAGACTAATGTTCCCTGTCTGATGGCGTCAGGACTGGATTTTCAGATCTCCATGCTGCCTGGAGCAGCAGTCTGAAGTTGAAAGCTCCTGGAGTGGAATGAGCTTGGCAGTCCTTAGAAAGTCTCTTCTTTGGTCCTTTGAATCCACTTTTTTTTCCACTTCTTGCCAATATTTCTCTGTTGGAGAAATCAACAGGAGGATCTTTCAAGCTGCACCAAGTTGCCCCAAGTGGGGTGCTTGTGCTGGAAGGCTGTTAGCTGACCAGAAATTAGTTGCATGGGTGAGAGTTAGGAGTGGGATAGGGTTGAGTGAACAAGAAATAACCTTGAGGATAAGTGGTATTTATGAGAGTAGTATCCATAGATGACATTTCAACTGCAGATTCGAGGAACTGTGTTCAATGTATTGTAGCCTATATAGCCCTTTCCTTTTCCCTATGAATATTTTTATTAAAGGAATTTTACAAGACCCCAGAAAGGACTTCTAGCTGCCACAGGAATCTGAGAAGACTTTTGTTAAAGTGAGTAGAGGAGTTCTGCCCTAACTGTTGGTGCAAGCCAGGAGAGAAAAAAAAAAAAAAAAAAAAAAGACAGATCTTAATTAAAAACTCCTTTCGTATTATGCTTTCCAAAAGGGGCCCAGTAGGATCTAGGAACTGTCTAGAGATATATTTTACACTCTCCCAGGATACTTTCATTTAACTATAGGACCTTTCAGATGAAAGGTACATTTAGAGCGTGCTTTGAAATACCTAAATTAAACTAGATAGCTTGGGTCCAGCTAGTAACAGAATTCCAGGAGCACAGTGTTCAGCATAGTCTGAAAAACAAACAAACCAAAAAGACATTTTTTTGTATTCAGCTATTATAGTGGGTTATACAGTTGTGCCATGTTTTGTAATGGTGTTAGCAGTGCCTTAGCTGACTAATTTAAAGGTACTTAGCTCTGTCAATGCCTTGCTTCAGTTTTAATAAGGTCTGTGGCAGACGCATCTGCAATCAGAAATTGTCATCATCTTGCTCTGCCAACACTGTGTAATACTCGGCATAAATCCTTAAACAGGACCTTAGGAAATTAATCTGGCTCCTATAAACATTTTCTAATAGGAGGAAGCAAAATGTATGTGACCTGCCAAGTCTCCTTCTCTCCTAGGTAGGACTTCATATGTGGGTGGTGTTCTTTTCCTTTGGTGACTACATAAGAGTCCTTTTGTTTTTCTACAGTGGAAAGACCATGCATTATAGAGATCAAAAGGAACTGTATTTGGTAAACTGCAGATGTACTTAAGTTTCTATTATATATTTGTTTTTATTCCTATTCCTCACTTTGCTGAAGTTACTGCACCTAAAACTTCACAGGCATAATCTTAATCTGGGATAGATTTTCTGGAAGAGTTGAAGGAAACTGGACAAGGTGTTTAAGAGATATGATGCTTAAAAAAATGAGATCATCTGCTTGGAGATTTTCCTAAAGACTTTTTGGCTTGTCGTTTCCTGAAAATTCCTTTGCCTAGAGATTCAAAAATACTTTAAATCTGTTGGTCTTGGCTAGAAGTGGTGCCTTAGAGTAGTTTTGGGCTGTCTGGTGACAGAATTATTTGGTTATTGAAAGCAGTTTATGCCTGTGTGTGTGTGTGTGTGTGTGTGTGTGTCTGTATGTGCTTTGTGTTCTTCGAAGATCTTAATTCCACTAGTCAGTGCCAATGTGCTCATAAACTTATAATGGCATGTGTAAGGTTTCTAAACAACTCCACATGCATCCTAAACATATACATTCCTTCTCTAAAACTAGTTCTATGTTCTGCTGCCCAAAACTCTTACCTGGGGGTTTCCTGACATCCAATCCCTACTGAGGCTGACAGCGTTGTTACATGGTCACCTCCTCGTGATCCCTGGAGATGTCTCCCAAAGGGAGCAGAATTCAGGTCTCATAGGTCTCATTCTAATGTTACAAAAATCATACCTGCCATGGTCTGTGCCAATGTGTCACTCTGATGGATGCGAGCCACAGACTTTGATACTTAAGTCAATATTATTTTTCAGCATATATGTTTTGTGGCTTATTTCTGCTTTTATGACACAATACTTTCTGAGGCCAAATGTTGTTATTCTTAAACAGAACTTATTTCAAAACATATGCCTAAGGCTTTCTCAAACTTGGGTCATTTTTAAAATGTTTATTAAAGTGTGACCAAGAAGAGGCAAATCACTAGACAACTTTGAAAGTCTCATTAAATAAGAAGAATGTGACATCTGGAAATGGTATAGTTGTGTTACACAACTGCACTAATGCAGCCTTGTGGGATAACTGCTTACATTCGGCATCATCCCCTTTGCTTATACAGAAAGTTGTAGAGTAGCAACATCATCAGTAAAGTCCATATCAGTGACCACGGGACATTGGTCATGACTCATAAGACCTGATTTTCAGTCAATAGCATTACCAGGCCTTACCATTTAAACCTTGATTTTCACCGAGTCCCTGACTCTGTTTTGCAGTTGTTGAAGTCCCAGACTTACAAATTGCTCAGGTCTGTGATGTGTTTGTGGAGAGTATGCCTGTTTTCTCTGGTCTTTATTCTTCCCTCAGCATCTGTTCCTGGCCTCTTTCTGAGACAAGCTGTTGGCCTAGGTGGACCTTTGTTCTGACTAGTCACCTGGTGAGTAAAAACAAAACCAAAAATATCTTAACAGTATTTTTACTTTTTTAATAACCTAATCTTAATTTCTGGACGATCTTAGTTTAAACATGCTATGCCAAACATGCCAATAGAAAAGTGGTCAGGTTTTGCGTTTGGCCCCTACTGGCAGTGAGCATGCTTTGATGGGACTGAGAAGGTCAGTCCTCATTGCAAATTACTCAAGCTTGCAGCAGAGGAAATGAAGGTGGCACCACTGTCCTCTGGCGAGTGCAGGTGGCTGTTGTCCTCTGGGACTGAAGCAGAAAGCCTGCGTGGAAAACAGAACTGAAAAACAAGCTTTTAGGGAGTTTGAAGGGGGAAGGTGGCTTATGGGGGTAAGAAATAAGTTGAGGCATAAAACTGATATCCAGATGGACTAGGGGAGAACTGAAATGTGGCTGGATCAAGAAGAATCTAGTGAGATTACAAGGAGAAGAAAGGCATACAGTAGGGGGAAAGAAGGATGACTTGCGATCTTAGAGGAAAACTGAAATCACTGCAGGTTCATGAGGACCTGGAGCAGAGCTTGGGCTTCTGTGTTTTAGCAGGCCTCTGCCCTTGACTGTGAAACCCAAGGTGAGGGATCTTTCATCTCTGCACAAATACTGGCTGTCATAGATTCAGAAAGAGGCTTTCACTGGAGAGGATCTGGAGAAATGCTTTACTCCACTCTTCTGCTTCAAAACCAAAGCCAGTTATAGTCTTATTAATGCAAGCCATGGTATCTTGCCTGTGACATTAAGTTCCAGTGTATAATCTAGATCTCTCAAGCTGGAATTTATATAAATTGGGTTACAGTTATGTAGATTTGTGACTTTTTGATCCATCTATCTAGAACAGATCATTTTCTTATTCTTTGCAATGGCTTTTTACATGCTTGAAAACTATTATTAAACCTCTCTTCTCCTTTCTTCCCAATTGTCTCTTCTTTAGGCAAAAATATTCCAGTTCTGGCAGTCTTTCCTCATGATTTCTGGACTCTGCTCATTCTAGTTGATCTCTTGCCTTTTTCCAACTAGTCCACTTTCTTTTAAGTAAGAACAGACTTACTTAAGCAAACTGTCTACTAGGTGAGTCTTTATGAGTGGAGGGTGGACCAGAAGGGCTCTTTCAATTATCTTGAAGGCCCTTTAGATACCTCAGTGTGATCTTTGCCTTTTCTGTAGCGGCAGGAGGGAAACATGTGGCTTTGCTCAGGTTGTGATGATCTGCATTCCATTCATTTTAGATGACTTCTCTTAATTTATCAAGATCACTTTAAATTCTGATCGTGTCATCCATCATACTTGCAGCCCTTTGTAGCTCCATCTGCAAGTTTAATAATCAGTCTTCATATTACATTATCTATGGCTTCAATGAAAATGTCAAATAAAACTAGATACATGCCCAAGCCTCACAAAATTCCATGCAAAATGTGTATTTTGATAAATATTATTGACAATAACTATGAAGATACAATTATCTAGCCAGGCTTGACCCAAGTCCTTTCCTACAGCGGTTACGTTTTTGTCATGATTCACTAGCTTGTGTGTGAGAATATTATAGGAAATAATGTTGAAGTCCTTGTTTCTATTTTTTTTTTATTTTTTTAAAAGAAGAAAAATAAACCTATATAATATCTGCAGCTTTCCCTGTATAACAAGATCATTTACCCTTCCATAGACACACAAATTAGTATGACTGAGTTTATTCTTGGCAAATGCATTATTAGCTGCTACTCATTTCCTTCTTCTTTCTAAAAGAAACAGATGTACACTAAAACTTTCCTGGGGATTGAAATTAGGTTTGCTGAATTATCAATTTCCTTTACAAAAAGGGAGGTATTAAGTTTATATCTGTCCAGTTGGTAATCCAGCCTCCAGAAGATGATGTGCTGACATCATTTCAACTGTCCTTTAACATCATTTCAACCGTCCTTTAAGTCTCCTAAGGTGATCAGGCCCAGGCAATTTGAAAATATCTAAATTAGATGATTACTTTCTAAGTGGGTTTACCACATTTTAGGCTGAAATTCTAAGCCTTTATCCCTGGTACTAATTGCACTTGTCTGCTTGCTGTTGACTTTTTTAGTAAAGATGGATTAAAAAAGGAAAAATTAAGGCATTAAAGTCTTCAGCTATTTAATATCCTCTGCTGATAGTGTCCTCCGTCTTTGAGTTGTGGCCCAAACTTTTCTTTGTTTCCTTCTTATAACTCTACTTGTTTCTTTTCTTCCTTCTTATAACTCTACTTGTTTCTTTTCCTTTTGATGTGTTGCTAGTTGCAGCTTCTGTGCTTTGTCCTTGTGGCTGGTAGACAGACAGACAGACAGACAGACACACACACACACACACAAATGGGACATTGTACTGGATTCTCAATCATCTGACGTAGACTTTCTGTTTAGCAGATAAAATCCTCTCTTCTACTTGAGGACAATTTAAAAAGTTGTGAATTAGTGGACTTATCCTGAATTTCCTTGCGATCCTCTGAAGTGGTATAGTTTTGCACTTGCTCTCTTAACAGCGTGTCTTGCAGAAACTGACAGCTCTCCTTAATTTGCTTTTCCCTTAGACTTGTTTCCCATGAGATATTCCCTCTCCAGTCTGAATTTATTGACATCTGCCTTCTCTGAATCTAGTGCTGTCAGTCACTCAGTTGGATCAAGTGCCAGAAGTTGACACTATATTCTGTGCAGCACCAATTTCTTATAAAATGTCATATCTGGCAGTATACTTGGTAGTCATATGCTATGCTGCCCTCTTTTTAAGTGTGAAACTGCCACTCAGCTGAAGAAGACAGTGACAGTTTGAATATGTATTGGCTGGAAGGGTTAGGATGCGATTCAGAACTTGAAATGAAGAACAGGAGGAAAAACTTAACTGCCGAAAAACCTTCTGTAAGGCATTAGCAGCTGCCCTTGTAACAGGTCCCGTTCCATGTGAGCAGAGCAGCTGTGCTGCTGAAATGGTTAGGACTTGGACGTTTTGCGGTAACAAATGATGTAGACCAAGGGACATAATGACCCGTGATGTAATTCATTTGCTAAAAACTAACAACATGATTGATAAGCAGCTGTTTCAAGGGGCGATGGGCAGACAGCAAGACTGCAAACGGGTGGGGAGTGGGGAAAGGAAAAAAAGCACTAAGCTTCACGAAGCAAAAATGTGTGCTCTGACTGCATCGGACTATGCCTTACAAGAACAGTGACAGAAGCTCTTATTAATGTCTATGCAAAACCAGTAAGATCTCAGGTTCTTCAGAAAAAGTGTCTAACATTCCTTAGTGCCCGTTGTGAGCACTCAGGGGATCCTCTCACTGTTGAACTACTGATATCAATCAGTGAGGCAGAGTCTGGTTCTTACAGTGCAAAGGTTTCCTATTACCTAATAATATTTACTGGTAATATTAAAATGCAAGTTTGTTTACTCTCATTTCAAGTAAACTTGGAGACTGTAAGTGATGAAAGTTAATTATCAGTAATCAAATCTCAGCTATGACCAAATTTTCTGGGAGTTGTAAACTAATCAAAACATGGGCATCCTAATGGGAACATTATGTTGGAAGTCGGAGACGCAGGCATTAGCCTATAATCCGTGCAGGGGCTACAGTGAAATCCTCATTGTCAGTCGCTCTCAGCTGCACGCTGCAGGAAAGGAATGGGCAGTGTCAACACGCTATCTAGTGGCTGTACCAGTTATGACTTTAGTCCTGAATTCCTTTTACTGCTCTTGTGAATTGCTTGTGCAAAAACAGTACTTTAGCTGAAAACAGGACTTGTAAACCTTTAACAATTCTGCACAGAATCCAAGATATTTTGAGGTCATAGATGATTAAGAAAAATAATAAAAAAGGTTCTAAAATCTACATGAGGTAGAAGATTACAATCTAAATCCTTTGACAAAACCACATGCAGTTCACAGCAGTACAAGGCCAGATGTGTTCTGCACTAATTGGGGCAGGAAAATCCAACACTCTCCCTCTCCCTCTCCCTTCAGGATCATAGACTAGGAAGAGGTGCAAAACACACAACAGGCTTTTGCTTTTCTGTTCCTGCCAAAGGTGTGCTTGACCTTCAGAAAACCAAGGCCTCTTTTGCTTAATTTTTCCTGTCTGTTAAACAGAGAGACTACTGCTTTACAGGAGCAAAAAAAGCCTTGTTAATCTGTTCCAAAGACCCACTTTTATATATATTAAGTATAAATATATAATGTAAAATGTGTGTATTTGTGATTTTGTATGACCTGTACCAGTTTAGGGTACTATGTGAGGTACAGCTTGCACATACACTTATTTTTTAAAAATTAAGTCTGTCTGTGCTAGCAGTCTTATACGCGTATTCGTTTCAAGAGGCTGAGTAAAGACATGATGCTGGGGGTTTCAGCTTGGACAGTATTTCTTGAGTTGTTCTTTTTCTTGGAAAGCAAAAACACTAATTGGGTATTTCTTCATGCATTGTGAAATGCAGCTCTCATTTGTTCTGTTTTAGGTAAAATCTGCATTTAATGTTGTTTTGACTTGTACTAAAATCAGCTTGAAAATAGTCTGGGGGAAAAAAAAGTTGTCCACATTACCTATATAAATATCCTATATATATAGTTTTAATATAAAGCTTCTACTGTGCATGTCACTTACTACACAGTAGTGTTTGAGAAAATGGCTGGACTGCTTAAGGATTTATAGCTTAATCTTTAAGATCAGCGCCTAGCTTCTCTGGCCACTTCTTTTACAATGAAACCATGATTTTTTAGGATAGGGCAAAAATGCGAATTTTTCTTTCACCTGAAATATATCCATTGCTCAGAGGTTTATGGAATAAGCACATAAAAGTTGATAGGTTTATGGGTAACGTGCTTTAAATGCTCAAAGCTAAGGAGCTTAATCTTCTTCCCTGTGCTCCCCCCCCTTCCCCCCCCCAGCATTTTCTATACTTACCTTTGAATCAACATTCACTCTAGCCTAATCACCCTGATAAATGGTATTACAAAAATGCTTTGAGGAATTTAGATATTTTTTTGAGGAGTTTTTAGATTACTGCCAGTAATAGAGCCAGGCTTAGAAATACAACAGAAAACTACGTAAATTCCTTTCCAGGACTTTCTGCACTATACTTCTAGCTCCAAAGTGCATGAATCCCAACCTTTTATTGCTTGTATAGCCTGGACAAGCAATACCCTGACAAAAAGTGTCAAAATAATCAACTGTTACAAGAAAAAATAAAATAAAAGAATCGGACACTCAGCATTCATTGCACAAACATTTAAACCAAAGAAATAATTTCTTTTACAAATGTATTTCTCTTGTATAAGAATAATTTTGTAAAGAAAATAGCTCTTTATACATTTTACAGAAATGCTAACATTTATATTCTGTATTCATGAATAATGACTAAATGCAATTTCAAATTTGGCTATGCTTTATAATTACCACATATCAATAAAGCAACAATACAACACTCTAATATCCTTAGGCTACTGCACTTATCAAGTATTGAGTCAACACAGCAAAAACATTTCTAGGACCATGTTCATTTGCAGACATTCAAGTATCTTGAAACTCTTAGTTACGAAATACCTTTGCATTTTTCTAAAAGTAATACCGTAATTTAAGTGTCAAGGAATAGGAATCTAAACTCCAGCAAGGCAGCATTACTTTCTCACTTAGATCACTGGCTAATACTGTAAGAACCAATTGGAACAGAAACTTTTACACTAAACCAGTTTACTGTTAACGTGAGCTTCAAAATGAGATAGCATAAGCTACTCTAGTAAATGTTACACAGCATTAATAAACATATAAATGTTGTAAAAATATTTTAATTTTCTTTTAAAAAGACCATTCAAAGTAGAGAAAAATCCAAAATACTACACTATAAAAAGTAAATCTGTGAGGGATGAGAAGAAATCGAGAAAAATGTACACATTTATATATAAAATATAAGGGTATGCTAGAAAGTACATAAATTTAAAAAAAACACTCAATTTCTTCGAAGATAGTGTTGAAGTTGATGTGGTATCATATGGAGCTCAAGTGTAAACCACATTCAAATACTTTTCTCTGCAAATGCTGTTTCAAGCACTTGTACTTATATGCAGATTTTGAAAATATGAAGTATGAAATATGGAAATGTCTCCTCACACTACTTACAATATGCAGTCATGTTCTCTGGCTTTCCAAATATTTTATCCATTTAAATAAAATAGGTAAGCAAATATATAAACCAATGATAGAAAACCAAAATTTAGATTACATGTGATCTATTATGTAGTCACACACAGCTACTTAAAATAGTTTGTCATCTGTAGCCTGTGTGAGTACTGTTGATGTTTCTATGCTTCAAGATTCAAATTTGTAGCTACATTTAGTCAAACATGGCTCTCTCTCCAAGTTAGCCAGTCACAAGCAATTTTCAAACAAAATCAGTTGGAACTGATACATCTTCTCATGAATGTTGCAGCACAAAGGTTGGTATGAGACAGTAATGAATCACATTATACTGGGTCACATTTCCACATAGCTAAGAGGAGAAAGAACCTCCTTGCAAACCCTTACTCCAGTGATTTTGCAAATTCTGCATAGTCAATGTATCCATCATTGTTCTTATCGTCATCTCTTAAAACATCGTCTATTAGACTAATTAGTTCTTCTTCTTTCATTGCCTGGCTATGTTCGCCACCTTCCTAGAAAAGCAAAAAACACATTAAAGAGTTTAGCAGGTCCCACCTTGTGACACACAGGGCACATTACTGACAACTAGCTGCTTGGATTACAAAACATCTTGTTACTTAAGTCTTGTTTCAGCAAACTATTCAACATCAGTTCACAAACATGTTGACTTATTACATAGATTATGTATCATATTGATATCTGAGACGTGCTGGAGAAGAAAAGAAATTCAAAGCATGCTAGCTTCACGTTGGCAGTCCCTCTATCGAAGGAAAGCTGAGATAGCCACACTCTGCCCCGTGATGTATGTAAAAAACATTTGCATCTTAAGTCTCTTTGACCGAAAATGTTCCTGCATAGGAATGCGTTACATAAGTGAATGTTTTTTAAAAGCTCTTAGACTTTGGGATGTAATCACCTTAACTCTCCCACTTTCCATTATTCCATTTTGACCACAGTTTTCCAATTTCCACTTTTCTTCTCACCATCCCTGGCTACAAAATCATTTTTACTCTAGAGGATGTAAAGTTTAAACCAGGATAGAGTCATCTCGGAACACTGTCAAGCGACATGAAAAGGCATGATAGAGCTCATCCATTTATAAAAGAAACCAAAACTGAAAGAGGAAGAGGTGTCATTTTCAAACAAAACCACTGTACTGCAACACCGTAACTGTTCTATTGAAAGTTCCTTTTGGAAAGTCTGGACTGTTTCCAAGAATGCATGCTATTACAATATTCCACTTACCTCTTTGTGGACATGGGATATAGCAGCAGCAAGTTCTAATCCATCTAGCAGATTATTGCCATCGTAATCATGCATTTTGAAATAATGAAGCTGCAGCTCTTGTGGAGACATCTCAGACTCCGGTTTCTCAATAACACCTTCCAAATGTTCCATGATGTGGCTAAGGGGAGAAAAAAAAAAATCAGTTAATATTTAATGCACTGTTTAGATCAACTGTGGTCTTTGACCAAGTAGTCAAATACACAGGCAATGCTCTGTTTCTAAAAGCACCCTGGACAACCATGAGGACCAAAAGTCCCAACTTTAACCAACCTTTGTACCCCCTTCATCCTAGTACAGTACAGGTCTGTAATGTACTGGCCTTTGGAACAATTTAGACAGCTGTTCATCCTCTCATCTACTATCAAAGCAACCCAAGTGGTGCCCCAGATCCCTTTATCTTTCAAAGCAAAGGAGCTGTAGGAAAATCTTGCATAGCAAAACATGGGATATACTAGGGACTTTATTGCTATCACTCCTTTTTGTGTGCATGAAAAAAGAAATGAGAACAAATCTCTAACTGTCCAAATTAAAGTTTTATCCAGAGCACGTTGATCTAGGTATGCAGAATTATTCTAAGAACCTCTACACGGTGTAAGGCTTAAGGCCCTAGGAAGACCTTTCCGGATCCTGTATTTCTAATAAACTTACTAAATAAATAATAAATAAATAATAAATAAAAATAATAAATAATAAAAATAAATAATAAATAATAAATAAATAAAATAATAAATAAATAAACTTACTCTAATAAACTTACTAAACAAACCTATCTTGGTATCTGGCATAAGCGCCCCAGGCATAAGCCCAACTTGTACAACAAGAGTTAGGAGAAAAGCAAATCACTGGGAAGTAAAGTTTACATTTTCAGGACACGGAACACATACTCTTTATCTTGTACCAGGTTCTTATCAAGCCGAATATTTGCATGTTGACTCTCTCCCACAGACTCCCCAGCTAAGGCAGAGATGAAGTAAGCAGCCACAAGGGAGAACAGCAGCCACGCTCTACAATTCCACAGGGCCATGGTGATCTCCTAGAAAGAGAATGGGATGAAAAATGCCATCTATAAGGGGCTAAGGATGCACAAAGCTACTTTTCCCCAACTTCAACCCCTTAAAAAGCTGAGGGCTCCAATTAAGGCATTTTTCTGAGGGTCCCACTTCAACGGAACAGCCAGTAAGTAGTTTTCAAAGAACAGCTGATTTCACACTGTGATTGTGCAGTGCCTTGCACCCTCCAGGGCTCCAAATACTTCCTAGGCAACTTCGTGCCTGTTCCCCTCACACATCCCCTACCAGTACAGGAACAAAGGTTGCTCGCAATGCCAGAGTGGCTGCTGCTAGCTAGCAAGATTGTTAAGATCTCATGCACTAACAAACTTATTTACACAACTCGCAGTATTTCGCGGTGGTTGTAGCTCTTAAGTCCCTTCAGCAGGCCAGGAGCCTGCCATATGGAAGCCAACAAAACAGCTGCTGCTGTGTTTTAGCCTTTTTCTTTTT
>VZSV01000012.1:8731158-8771389 GCA_013398735.1 Nothocercus julius
CTGATCCTAGGAAAGCTTCATTATGTGGAGGGATCCTACAGAGATGCCATCAGCATGTATGCAAGAGCTGGAATTGATGACCTTTCTATAGCAAACGCACCACTGTACATGTTACGTTTGGTGACGGAAGCCTTTGTTATTAAAGGTAAAGGACCGTGTAAATATTTCTGAAATATGCTGTGTTTAGGCTGAAGATGAAGGAGCTTCAAGTGATTTAGTTGGAGCAGAGTTAGGCCAATGCTTTCACCTTTAGAAAATCCCACTAGTAAGGTCTGTAGTTTAAAAATAAAGGCATTATGGAATCTTTAGTCCATGGTTTTTAAACTTGGCTCATGTTTAGTGAAGAGTTTGAAAATAGCGGAAATCTCGTGATAACTGTGACTGTGAGTCAGCAACACACTTGAGCCTGTGTCCTCTTTGGGAAAATCGAAACCAAGCTTTGCTGAATCAGAACCTATGCTTTTGCTTCGGAGTTCGTCTACCTGCAGGTTTGAATGACTTCAGTGAAATAAGCACGTCTATTTTTCCAAGTTTTAAACTCTGGACTAACAGAATATGTACTTTGAAAGCAAGTAGTATATTTTTGCAATGCATGTTGCACAGTATTGGACACTATGTACAAACAGGAGTCTCTCCTACCTCTTTTAAATCTACAGACCTTGTCCCTGTCTGGGAGATCTGAGTGAAAGCTTCCTCTATGACTAGTGAATTGCATTTTTTTTTTTTTTTTTTTTTTCTTCTTCAATGGGGAAGGAAGACTCCACTCAGTTACTGACATGGGGGGAAAAATATCAGTAATCTTCTCCTTCGTTTGCTTTCAGTTCCTTTATAAATGTTGCTCAAGTACTGCTATCTATCTACTGCTTTCTACTCTTTTCAGCATGTCCACCAGCTAATTAGGTGAATGAGAGCTCTGTGATGATCAGATACCTTCAACTGGTATGTAAAATACTGAACCCAAATCAACCCCAAAAACTGTTTGACTGGGCTGCTAGTATTAATGATGATAATTTGGGTGTTTCATGATCTCACAAAGTCATTCTGCTTTTTGAAAACCTGTTTGTGCTGCTTTGCTTGCTTTGGATTTGTTTTCTGTGGCACTGAATGAATCTGCTTTATTAATAAGCTGTTGTGGAGCAGAACTGATTTAGTTGTAACTTGCACTAACACTGGGATGGGGCAGAGGAGTGAGTGACTGCAGTGCATTTATAGCTGAGTATTTGAGAGCAACTAATGGTGCATTCCAGAGTCTACAGAGCTGTGCTGTTTTCACTAAGGAGAAGGCTCTAGATGGGTGTGATGGTAAACTATGCATGAGCGCAAATGAAATAACACTGCTCCTATAAGCCTTCTTGTATGGGAGCTGACTCCCTTCACCTTCTGGTAGTCTGGGCCCCATTTTCCCCTTTTTTTCTACATGGGTTAGCATGGAACATGAATGCTCTTTTGTTATTGTGCAGTTTTGAGAAACACCTGCGATCCCAACATAACCTCTGTGGTGTTCCTGTGCCACACCCTTTATCTCATGATTATTTTCAGATTAGCCAAAGCCACCAAGGGCACAATAAGTCACACAGCATTGCACCAAAGCCACCAAGGGCATAAGTCACAGAGCATAGCACCAGAGCCTGACAGAGAAGGAAGTCCCTCTGGGTGGAGCTTGCCAAGCTGAGTTTGGAGACGGAACACATTGTTGGGGTCATTGTAACCTTGTTCCATGTGCTGGAGCTCCCAGTCTTGATGGAAGCAAGCCTCAAATGCTGTGAGTTTTGATCAAGAACTATAGTGATAGCGTGGATTTAAATTTTCAGTTCAAAATATGTCTACCCAGACTAGCTCTGGAGGGCAAGTGTCAGATGATCTGTTTGAACTACTTTAAAATTTATTTCTATAGTAGTATATAGATTTTCATATTTGCCTTTCATTAGTTATCTCTGAAGAAATTCTGTTGATTATCCATGCTGCTTTATCGCCTTTGGTTGAACTACTCAACTTACACAAGCTGAAACGAGCTCTAAAGAAATTCTTGAACATCACTTGTGCTAAATTTTGTGCAAGGATCATACAGGAAACAATCCATAAAACCCAGAGATTTGCCTGCTTTCAAAGCAGAACTTAGGTTCTCCACTTGATTTCTTTTTTTCAGTTTTGGCAGTACTGAGAGGAGGAAGTCTATTTTAATATAATACTCTTGTTTAGTTACTTTATAGCTTCATAAAACTTGAGTGTGATCCTGAAACCATCTTGACTTTGTTTAGCCAGTGTGCTACTACTGCTGAGTTGTACCTGTATGATGAATGGCTGTGTCAGCTCTCCAGCAAGGGAAATGGAAGAAAGGAAAACCAAGGGCAAACTAACATATAGCATGAAGGAGACAGATACCCTAGGAGGAACTAGGGTAAAAAAAAATTTGCTTTCATATAGCACTATTCATGTGTAATGACACTGAAGGTTGCACATGGAACTAAATCTCTATGGACTGTTCTGAAGATCTCTAGCATGCAGTAGGTTTGTATTATGGTGAGAAGCAGTCTGGATTAGAAGTTTTGCTATTGTAATAAAGAAGTAATGTACAAAAAAAGGGGTTTTCTTTCTGGCTTTGCTCAGACTTCCACCCAAGTATCAAGCAGTAAACACTGAAGTTATTTATAAATGCTGAGACTTGACCACCTGACAAGTTGCAGGAGAAAAGGGAGAGTGTGTGGAACCCTTCCACTATCTCTGCGGAAGAGATATCGAGATATCTTCTGGCTGGCATCTTCTGCCTGTCCTGTTTCTAAGTCTCTAAGCTGTGGAGGGAAGAGAAACTTGGTATCCTTCTGTGGACACTGTGAGTGGAGCCCTGACAATTTAAAAAAAAAAAAAAAAAGCCTTTTTTTTTAGGTTTTTTAGCAATGACTAGTTGTAAACTCTAGTTCTAACCTCATAACTAGTTGTGGCTAGTTAGTCTGTACATGTACATAGGCTGTTAGTCCGTGCATATCTGTCTCTCTCCCTCTACCTGCCACGAGGTTAATTCTTAAAACCTCCGCTCAGTTTACTGTAGCGTGTAGTGTCTGGTGCAAGTGGTTCTTGCCTGTTGCATAAAACAGAATTGAGTAAGCAAACTTGTTTGTATTTTGCTTTTGATCCACTTGGGACACGTGGCTTTGTTATCTGGTGGTGTACACTCAGAAAAAGCAGAAAAAAACAACATGAGAACAACTGTCAAAGTCCACTGGTTTGCCTCTGGCCATGCTTGCAGCAGAAACTCTGCAGGGATCCCTGTTGACTCTGATAGAAAAGCCTTCCTGGAAGTAGGATAGGTCGTTGCCTAATCCTTTACAAGACAAAGTACGTTTCTGACCAGGACTGAAGCATGTCTAGGCTCCAGGTGCGCATGACTGTGTGTGTACATAACTTTCAAAGCAATATAACGTTTAAGACCAAATATATCTCCATAAGCTGAGCTGTAGCGGAAGGCACCTGTTGCCAGCGGAGCAGCGTAGCCCGGGGCAGGGCTGATGTGGCCTGTGGGTGATTTTCCGCAGCACCCATGGGCCTCTGGCTCACTGCCATCTGCCCAGGCAAGACGAGGCAGCCCCACGCAGAGCAACGCCTGCATATAGAGCCCTGCTGCCTGGACTTCACCCGTGTGCGTGGGTGTGCCCGGACACTGGCAACCAGCTCGAGCTGTGCACGCACGCCACAGGATTGCAAAGTTTTTAGTTAATTTCCTAGGGAAGCCATCACACTGCCTCTCTGCTTTTCCTCCCTGTCTATCATCCAATAATTTTAGTGTCGTTGGCCAATTCCCACTCAGTGCACTAGAGAAGTAGGAATTTCAAAGGTACAGAATGGGTTTAACTTGTCTAAACTCAGCGTGCAGGCAGAGGTTGGCAGTTCTGGGGTGATTCATTGTGTCCCCTGTGGTGCCTGATACGAGATGCTTGGTGTTGGGCAGTGCTGCCCCCTCTTCAGCACCTGCGAAAGGAGCCTGGATAGTAACTTGTTTGTGGATGTCTAAAGTTGAGTGTGATTGAATCCCTTGTAAATTTGTTTTTAAACTTTCTTGAGAATAGGTGGCAAAGTAGAGATCTTCTAAGATATCAAAAGGCTGCACTGTCAGCTCAGCCTGTACTAGACACTAGAAAAATCCCTGTGCAGGTGAATGTTACATCATACTGTGACCATGAGAAACTCTCATCAGGGACTGCAAGTTGTTAGCCACAAGTCCAGTCCAGCCACTGGCTGCATGGACTAGGAAAGGGGCTTTGTTATATTAGCATCATGGGGCGCTGTTTATGTTGTTGTTTAACCTAGTCAGGTTGTTTAAAGATCCTGAAAATATGTAACTTGACATTTTCAGAACAAACCTGTAAGCCCGTGACACCAACCGTACTGGCTTGGGAGTAGCGCATGGACTTTAAGGGACAGTGTGAGTGCTCCTGGCAGCTGTGGGTGGGTGGAAGCCAAGCTCTGAAACCAGCACACATGGTGGTGCTGAGCAATCTGGAGCCTAGATTCTGGACTCAGTCTGTGTGTGTGTTTTTTTTTTTTTTTTTTTTTTTTTTTTTTTTTTTTTTTTTTTTTTTTTCCTTTTTTTTTTTTTTTTCCCTTCCCTAAAGCACAAACTGCTGATCTTATATTTTCCATGTTTCTCTGACTGTTTCATTTTAAAATTCTCTGTTAATGAGGTCCTTATTACTTGGCAGGATATTGCTCCTTCTGCTTTCTTCCCATGTGAAGTCTTTGTCTTGGATTTGTCATGCTGGAAATGGTTGTGTTGGAGGTTATGTGTTACGTTAGTGTCCTGAATGGAAAATGGTGGCATCAAGTGGAAATAAACAAAATAACTGATCTTTTCCTCAGCCGATCTGAAAACTGCACACTTGGTTTTAATTGGAATTTTAAATGGCCAAGAAAAACCTTAATTATGAATTATTTTTGAACTTACTTTGTGCTTGTGTTTCTTAATTTGCTTCTTACAGAGGATGTTTTTGTTGATTTTTAGAACAATTAAAAATGTGTGGATTTGCAGTTGCTAAACATAATCATGACATTAAAATTGTGCTTTCTAGTTAATGAGCAGATATTTCCTCATTTGTTCACACTCTTGATTAGTGTCTTAAATTTTATCATTTTTTGTGCCATTCATTATTTTCTAATATGTTTGTCTACAGGATGACTAATTCTCCTGTGTATGATTTCTTTCAGGCTGTATTTGTACAATTTAGAATAAGAGGTACAATGTTCAAAGATGTTTGTCATACAGCTGAGTTCTGAGAAATGTACTTTTTTTTTCCCCTCTATCTTTTAAGATTTTGTTTAAACTAAGTAAATCATTTTAGTTAAATGAACGTCACTTGCTGCAGGTAGCTTGAACTTACGATCACTCTTTCCTTCAACATTTCAGAATTGGTAACCTTCCAGTCATACCTGTTTTTGTTGTTTTCTTTAGCATATGGATAAGAAGAGGAAGACCAGCTTGCCTGGGTGGTTTTGGTGCAACCAAAACTTTGTTGGTTTAACATCTTTGAAAGGCTAATCATTGAACTAAATTAGTGGAGTAAACTGAAAAGGAAACGTTTCCTCCTCTCCTCCTGGAGGAAGGATACTGTTATTTTAAAGACTAATTTCAGCGTTTCAGTTTTGTTAAACTGATTTCATATTCTTAGCTGGTGACTTCTGTAGTTTAATTTTTACTGACTGATAGCAATGAGGTTTGCTAGGATGTATTCTGTTCACATAATGGCAAGGAGATATATTCTGTGTTATGGACTTAGCTTAAGCAGTCTCAGTTTTAAATAGAATTCTACTAAAAACAGGATTTATAGTTAACTTGGTTGATAATACTCTTTGAGGAAGACTGACACTCGGCTGTATACAGCCATGTTAACCTAGGTTTTGTTTAAGATGGTATGGTGACATGTAATGTTCTCCTCCATATCCTTAACTGCTCTTTCTGTCTCTTGGTAGCTGTTCACTGCGGTTAACTTGGTCAGAATTTTCTGCTGCTGCTGTGACTAAATAGAGCTGGTAGAACAACAGAGAAAAATAATCTATTGTTTGGTTTCTTGTTCTTAATAAAACAAGGAAAGATTCCCTGCTCTGACAAACAAATTCCTTTTTGTTAGAATTCTGTCACTAGAAATTTGGCATTTTTTTCTATGAGGGCAGTAAAAATGGGAGAGACTCAGAGCATGAAGGGGGAATGTTCCTCTAAACAGAGTCTAGATAATAAAACTAGTTTTCTTGTCTTACCTGATAGTTAGGCAAATTGACTCCCAGCCAGGAGGATTTATGGTGCAATATAACACTGAAAACTGAGTAACCACCAATAAGGCATTTTGTTGGCAGAACTTATTTTCATTTTTGTTTGACAAAACCTGCATTTTTTTTAAATGTCAATCCACATCTGAGTGAGACTTTTTTTCCATGCCTAGTGTATACTTCAAAGTGCTGCCGTTTGTAATTATGGCAACTAGACAGGAAACATGTTGCCTGTTTATGTTGGTATCAGAGTAGCTGTCTGATAGGCAAAAGCCCCAGTTTGTAGATGCTGATAGCGTGATAAAAGGGCCTTGTACGAGTCTAGCTGGTTTCTCATTTCAGAATAGACTTAAAATCCTAGTGATGCCAGTGTTCTCTTGCACTGTTAAAGTGATGGCTTTGAAGCTGTTGCAGCTGGTGAGCTGAGTGCCCTGGCTTTCCAGCTCACATGTGAAGAACTGGAGTTGCCCACCTCAACCCTGGCATGCTTGGTACTTAGGCTGCCCGAGGCAGCCAGTGAGGTTAGAGCTTACGGTTGCACTCCTTGAATTTGTCATCCCGTAGCATAGACGAATTCTGTTCTTTTCCCCTGTTTGCGTTTTATAAGTAGTTTGAGCCATCAGTGTTATGCATTGGGGTGCATAAATGCAGCATGGGGTGTGATTTTTAGGCTTGTGAACAAAGGCTGCCAACTAGCATCAAAGTGCAAATAATTGAATTTCAGTGGAAAAAGAAAATACCATGTTCTTCCTTAATTAGTGTGCCTTGGTTTCTGTGGTGTTAAGATTTTGTGCCCTCTTCCTCTCCCATACTCTTCTACACATGCATGCATACATTCATGTGCTGAACTTGCATAGGCATAAAACCATCCTCCCTTCCTGTACTCTGGTGCCAGCTGCATTAGGAGATACAAGAACAGTCTCAACCTGCTTTTCTGAGGAGTATGAGTGAGGAATGCACATCTTTTTAAGTGTAGTAACATGAGAACAAATGTTAAAGTGGTATTTTCACTAGAATAATTACAAATCTGTTAGCTTAGCCTGAGCTAGAGGGAGCCTTTGGATGGCTCTGATGCTGTTCGTGGGCTGGGGCTATACTGTGAGGGTGACAGTCGTGTGTTTGGATGCCGGGCACTACTGGCACTGGCTTTGGGAATAAGTGAGCAGCAGTCACAGTCGCTGAGGCTATGGCTTTGTATGCTGCCGTGGAGTGTTGTGGTCACTGGTGAGCTCTTCCCCTGGGGCTGTGAAATTGCTTCCAGTTTTCTGCATTCTTCTGCTCTGTGAGGATACATTTCCATGCGTGGTTTACTGTGGAGTAAGTTCTGGACAGGTGAACAAGTCTGCTAGTTGTCATCTAATCATTTCAAGTAGAACTAGCTTGAGAGCTTGATGTGACTTAGAGTAGTTTAATAGGAATTATCCACTTTGCTCCCTCCTGCTCCCAGAGAAGAAACACACAGTCTGTCTCAGTGGTTGTGATTGCAGCTGCACTAGGACTTACAAATGATGCTCTCTGGCCATGATGGAGAGGAATTCAAACTAAATAAATCTTGATAACTAGTCATCTGCTCCATCTCTTTCTGTCCCTTGAACCCCATCCATCTTATTTTGTTCTCAACTTCTGGCTGCTGATTTTAGACAAGGGGGGAAAAAAATGCCATTCTTGCAGCATGCCAGGCAAGCGTATGGACATGGATGGTGCTAAGTCATCCTCTCCATGCAGGACCCTAAGGGAATGCAGATCCCTTCCCCTCCCCACCCTGAGCCTGCTGTGGCCCAAAGCATCACTCAACTGAGGCACCTCTTTAACTGCTGTAAGGTATAGCCTGGCAATGGAGGAGGCCTCTTATACCAGTCCACTTAATATGTTATTTGTTAAAGCCAAGGTGCAAAGATCTTCCAGGAGGCTTAAGGGCAACCAGCTGATAGGTGAGAGGTTTTGATATGCTGGTGAAAACACACATTTTGATAAGCTTGTAAAATAACCTTCTGATTAAGGGCTGAATTTTCCTACACAGGAACAAGCCTCCTGAGTTTTACTTTAACTAGGCAGTCATGAGCAAGTTATTTAAATTTTCAGGTTATGTTTGGCCCTTAAAAGCGGTGGGGGGAAGGTCTTCAACAAAATGTTAGTTTGGGCTCCTGGAGTTTTCTGCTTTTCCCCCTTTGAGCCTTTTAGATGAAAGACTCTGAGTTATCATGGATTGCTGTAGTTTTGTAGTGCTGTTGTGATTATAAAGGACTGTTGCTACAGAAGCAATGATGAAAGATCTTCCCATGGCATGCTCCTGCAAAACAAAACTCTTTTCTCCTTTCTTCCCCTTTCCAAAAGGTATAATACGAATGTTTTCACCATCTAGACATTCTAGGGTGTTTTCCCCCCCCCCCCCCCCCCTCTTTTATTTGCATTGCAAGTAAATGGTGCTGGGAGCTCCTTATTCAATAGCTGGGGAGAGGAGTATCAAGACAAGTGATGTGAATTATTTAAGCTGATGTGAATTTTGTCAGGAGTCTGCCTATATTGTACTAATTCAGACTGTTGAACGGCAACAAGCCAAAGCAGATTTTTTGTTTTCCAAGACTCCATAGTGTGAGAGCATAGCCTTCAAACAGCCTATGAAGACCCCCAAGAGTATCTAAGAAAACTTAGTGCTACTTGTAAAATAGAGATGGTTTGGTTGTGCCTTTCAGTTTTGTGGTCTTTGAAAAAAGTGTTTGGTATTCTGCTGAGCTTTGAGTCATTAAGTATGAATTATATATATGTATTTGTTTGAAGATCGTGTCTTAAAATAGTCTTGTTTCAGCGCTGGCTGGTTTCCTAGAGCCACCCTTCTGATGCAGGCTGCGGGCCGCATATGGAAGCAAAAGCCCTTCCCCTGGGGATGGCTGCCTCGAGTGACCTGCCGTCCCCTTGGGGACAATGTGATTGCAGTCAGTCACTGGGAAGTGGTTGCCATGCAATATATTCATGCCACCGTTTACCTCAGGGTAAATGATTTGTGTTCCCATGGCCTGAGTAAAGCTGACGCATGCTCTGAGTGCAGCATCGTGCTCTGGCTTCTGGCCAGAATTACCTGCTTGTGAGCGTGGGTGCCGTAACCTTGCTCTGCAGCCTGGGACTGAGGCTGTTGGCAGGATGAGAGCTTCTACCCTAAGCTGTCTTTCACATAGAGTCCCCTTGGCTGTATTTGATGCTGGGGGACACCAGAACCCAGCACATAGACCTGCTCTGGGTGCTGTGGCCTGCCTTTGGTTTCTGCCTTAAATTGCCAGCTGCCTCTGGGCTGTGGGCATGTAGCAGCTACTGGCTAGACCTGTGTGCGAGAGGGGTTTAAAATAGTGTCTTGCTGCTGCTGCCTCTGACTGCTTGCACCTGTGCATGTGCTGTTTCCCAGTGGTATGTTAGTGTAGCTGTGAATGTGAAGCAAGTATTGACAGGAAAATGAAAAGAACCTGTGGGTGGATTAACTTCTCTCTCCAGCTCAGAAGCAGCCATGCTGCTATTTGGTGAACTAGTGAATGAATTGAGGGGAAAAAGAAGGAAGTCACCTTAGCTTGCTGTTCTCCTCAGTAGTGATGCCGTCTCCATCCACGCTCAGAGGTTTTCAAGACCAGACCAGCTAAAGCCCTGACCAGCCTCATGTGATGACATAATTGCCCTTGCTTTGAGCAGGAGGTTGGTCTACAGACCTTCTGAAATACCTTCCATCTTAAATTTTTCTGTTGTGCAGTGTCCATTTGCAAGTGTGTGCTCCAGCTCTGCTAAAAACTTTACTTGCAAGTACTAGAGCCAGATCATACACTCTGCTCTCTTGGAAAGGATGAAAGGATAGGAAAGCTGAAATAAACTTTCATAAAATGCCCACTTTTAGGTTTCCATGAATGCTAGCAGTGCATTTCAGTTGCAGAAAGGATTTTTTTTTTTTTTTTCAGTCAGTGATACTTCTTGTAAGCCTTTCTTGGTTTTATTTTTGGCATAAATGCAGATTAGCTTTAGAAAGAGAAGAAGGGAGGAAGATTATAGAGAGATCAAGGGAAAGAGATGAAGCTATGGCAGAACCAGAGGAAGTGAGTGGAAGCCTTATCTTTATTCAGGAAAGAAAACCATTATTTCTATGCATAGTAGGCTACTGCCTCTAAAGTTTGTGGAAAATAAATGGTTTATTCTCTTAAAATAACCACGAAGCAAGTCTTTCATTAAGTCTTAAACTTGGACCAAACTCCATTAGAAAGCTGTATTTTCAATACATATATATTTTTATGGTGTGTGATATATAAAAATCTGGACTTCTGATTCAATAAAACTATGTTAAAGTAGATGTAAATTAGTATTACCTTAACATAGTTGACTGTGATATCCACTAAAGGACTTGGGTATTTTCCCAAGCAAGCAGTTGTAAGAGGGAATGAGTTTGTGCTTCACTTGGAGCTCATGCTTTTTTGCTAAATGCACTGTGCAGTATTGTGTGCTTTGCAGATGTCTGAGACTTCTGGGGAACTGTGCTGAATTCAAAATATTTCATGATGACACATATATTTTGTACCAGTAACCAGGGGGAAAGAGGCAGGGAAGAGCTAGTGAGGTTCTTGCTCTCAGGGCTGGGCAGCCTAGTTGACAGTGTTGTCACAGAATCACAGAATGGTTGAGGACTCTGCCCTGGGAGAACTGGATTGAGTGCAGCAAGGTGGGGAACCCTTTTGCTGTTGCTCTGTTCTTCGTCTGCTGACTTTGCACTCTGCCTGCTCTAACTGCCCTTCTCACCATGTTTTTTGGTGTGGAAAATGGCCCTGTTGGGGTCTGTGAAAGATTTTATACCCTGACTACATCAGTTCAGCACATGTAGTATTAGCGGAAAACTGTGTGACTCATGTTGCGTCGTGTGGGTCATTTTTCTTTTTGCCATTTACAAGTTGACAGTTGTGTGCGGTGTAGCCTGGTGTATGTGTGTTAATGCATCACGTACTGCGTGGTGTTTACTGAGGCATGGCTTTTAGTAGCAGGAAAAGATGGAGGTGCCGGCAGTGGCCTCTCATACCTTTCTGGGGCTATTTACTTTGCTATCTCCGATTAGCTCCAGCTCTATCCTGTGCCCTGCATGGATAGACATGTTTGCTATCAGTGTTTGGTAGTGTGAGTGAGGGCCGTTTGCTCTTCCTCCTGTATCTGAGCTTAGACATAGTAGCTCCTTGCAGTGGGCTGCAGCACGGATGTAAACGGCTGTTTATCAGGCTGTGCTCTGACATCTACCACGATAACCACCCTGACACAGGCTGTGCCACAATGGCTCTTGCAGTCTGATGAGATGCTGCTTGTGTGTGAATGTTGGGGAGGTTGTACTGGGATTCTTTTGGGGTCTTTGGCCCCACTTTGCATGGAAAGGGATGATGACTCTGACACAGACATGTTTCTGAATTTACGTTCAGTTGTGGGAGTTGAATAGAAATTCAGAACTGAATAAAACTGGGACAGATCAGAGAAGAATATTTGTAAGTTACTCATTATAGCATCAGCACTTTGTAGCTTCTTATCTTTTTCTGTGTAGGGAGTGGATATCTTCCTCTCTCCCTCATGACATAGCAACAGGGTGGGGAGATAGAATCTTTGAAATAATAGAGAAACATAATCCGGAGTCCAAGACTTTACAGATGAATTGGAAAACAAGGTTCTCCAGTGTAAGATAGATGTCAGTAGAAAGGTGAGAACATGGAATGGGATGTTGGTTAAGATATCATTGTACCCTCCCTCCCGCTTTTCATTTTGAAGTAAATCCTTTCCCTCTGCTCCAGCCAGGCCAGCATTTCTTAAAGGGCTTATGTGCTGATAACTATCCTGACAGATAGGTCCTTGGGGTCTGTGCTTTGCACTTTTGGGGCATCTGACCTTCTCAGCACTCTGAGTAAACTGCTTGTGTCTGGCTCACATGCAAAACAGCAAGTAGGCAACCACCAAGCATGGTTACCAGGGGGACAAAGCAGCAACTTAGGCCTGAAAAGTAAACAAATGTAGGACTGGTGAGGAACCTCAGGCTCCTTGCAGTGAGTGCTCTGACCGCATCCTTTGTGGTGGGGTGATCTGGCAGCCTTTGCAGCTCCCTGGAGCTTGGGATGAGGTTGCAGGAGCACTGTGCTCAGGTGCTTAGGATTATGCCAGCCTAGGCAAGCACAGCTCCTGGTGCATGAGGTAGCCCCTCAAGAGGGGAAGATACCCTGGGTTTATACTGCAGCAATCTAAATACTTATTTTGGAGAGCCTGTTTAGACTGCTGAAATCTGTCTTCTTTTCTTGCCACATTTGTATACTTGTGTCAGGAATAGTAGGATTTTGTTCTACACCTTGCATTTTTCATTACTTTTAGGGAGAGAATCTATTGGGAAATATGTATTTAACTGTTTACAGCCCATGTGGACTGCTAGGCATTTGTGTAGTTCCCTTTGGTTTAAAAGGCCTGACTTTCCAAGCAGTGGTATCATGTGCATCCAGCATAGCCTAAGACCTGTGCAGATCAGTGTGTAAAATCAGTGTGTGGAAATGTAGCCTCCCCAAAGAGGTTTGGAGATGTAAAGGACGTGGTAGCAGGTTGCCAGATACACCAGCCAGGGGACTGGCAATAAAAGATTTTCATGACTGGACAATAGCTGTGGGTCTTCAATTGACTTATTCTATGCTTGTAAGTGATAGAAGAAAGTTTGAGTAGTACAAAAACATTTTTTTTCTTTTTTCTTTTCCGCTATGGAAAAGAGGCCAAATTGTGATTAAAGAATTTCTTGTGCCCTTCCAAGAGCTTACTCCATGTGCAATTCAGTTGTGCTCAGATTTTCCAAGAGAAGCTTCAGATTTTTGACTTTATCTTCTAGGTTTGCTCTTAAACTGTTGAGCTTCAAAGCTTCATGTGGAATAGTGGATGCTTAGAAAATATCAAACCAGGTTCTGAGGTGTTTCAGGAATGTCACTTTTGTTGAAGCACCCAAAAGCTATAGCTGTCTTGGAAATCAAGCCCTTAATTTCTCTTCTTAATGCTACCAGAAGGATTGTATGTTCTTTCTTTATAAGCCCTTAAAAGGTGCTATAGAAATGTGCAGGATCACTGTTAGTCCTCAAACTTCCTTGTGTGCCTTGGAAATTTATGTTCTTGGTGTTCCTGAAAGTCAGAAACCTCTGGAACAAAGGGAAAATCCCTGAATTTTTCACGTACTGAAAAGCTTTCCTGATAAATGAAAGGAGAAAACAACAATGTTGCTTTGTGTGGGCTCTGGCATGCGAAGGTGCTGCTATTTTGCAGGTCTGTCGCTGGAGCGCTCAACCAACTCTGTTGCTTCACGTGCTCGTCTGTGTGAAAGGGAGGAGGAAGTCATGGCGTGTTTTGAGACAGCATGCGTCATTGCCCAAGTGTACTTGCAGGAGCTTGAAAAGGTAAGAAATGCACTTGAGGTGGTTCTTGGTGACCTAGGTGGAACTTCCAGGAATTTTGACAGCAGAAATGTGGCACAATGCCACATGCTCATAGACAATGAAGAGTAAAAGAGCATTTCTGGAAGAGTTGGTGTCTCAATATTTTAATGGACTGAGCTTTTCTGTGTAACCAGTTGCAAAACAGCTGTTTACCAGGCCTCTGAGATTTTCCTCTTTTTCTATAAAGTATGGAAACCTATTTTGTCTGCAATAAAGCACTGACTGCTTCAGGTACATTCAGGACTTACCTCAAGTTGAGCTCTTACTAAAGAGAGATCAGTAATATTTACCTGGCAAATGCCACCATGAAGAAATCCAAGACCTTGTACATATCTACTGTGTAAGTGCCCACAACAGCGGGCACTGAAATAGCTAATGAGCTAAAAGTATCACTTTTGGTCAACTGTGGCAGTTTAACTGTCAACGATTTGTCTTTTCCAGGTGATACTGGAAGAATCTAGCTCCCTAGCAAGGAGCTGGCACTCAGTAGTTGGCGAGGATGCTGAATTAGATGGGTGCTGTGAGCCCCATGCCATGGCTCAGCTAGAGTCTCCGTGCTTGAGGCTCTCTGCAGCTTTGCCTAGCTGCATTTAACAGGCACACACTGTAAGTGCCCTTTCTTGCACCACACGTTTTGTGCTTGACACGGAATACATGTCACCTACTGTTCAGTCAGTTAACTATTAACTCTCCTGACCAGTTATTTTTTGCTGTCATCAGCAAAGATGCAGGATTTTAACTGCATTAACACTAAGAAAACTGAGCTAAATATGTATATACATATGCATTAAGAAAGCCATCTGACAAGTTTTTAGTCTGTTCCTTTGTAAGAAAAAGCTAAATGATTTTTAAAATTCAGAATAATTTTAAAGTGCTGCTATTCACTTTCAGAAGGACATCCTCCCTTAAATAGTGGGCATTATAACTATTTTTATTGATAACCTGTCTGCCAAATACAAAAAGAGTTTGAATTGCAATTCATTCATCTTTTGTGCCTGGAGAGACAAGGATGCAGGCTTCCTGACTGATGTACTGCAAGTCCATAGGTCTCCAGTTGTGGGTGAAAAACCCTGCCCTGAAGATTCTATACAGGGAAACTTCCATCAGTGAAAGCTGGATTTTGCTAACACTGTAAGGCACGATATCTAAGAAAGCCAAAAGTGAGAAGGGTTTGATGGGAGAAGCAGAGGAAGGGCTAAGATTCTTCCATCAGGGCTCCTTTTAAAGATTGGTAAGAGAGGATTAGCTGTGTTACATTAGCTAAACACTCTTACAAGTGACATTAATGCTTTGTGTGCAAGGTGTTGAGTTAATGTAGTTGGAGTAGCACTTGAGACACTCACTGTCAGTGTTCAACTTTCTATTTACTGTTTAGCTGCAAAGTAGTAACCTTTCAGAACTCACCTTACATACCTTCCTGTCATGGAAGTCATTCTGTAGTTTCTTTTCAAGTTGCCTTGAGAGGGTTTTGAATAGCTAATGAAGATAAAAAGTTGTCAGATAGTCTAAAGAAGAATCTGGTGATGGAAGCTAACATTTTGTTGTTTGAGTTACCTCTTTGGCTACTAAGAAATGGCTAGTTGTAGCAGTTATTTTGTAATTCCATTGCTTTCTCTCTTCCCTTCACAGACCTTAAACAACACACATTCAAGGAATTTAAAGAGCAGCAACGAGACTTACTCAGAGTTTGAACTGTCCTACTTCCTGGAAGCAGCTCTCCAGAGTGCCTATGTGGCCCATTTAAAGAAGGGGTAGGTGAATGCAGATGTTTACTAAAAACATAATAAGAGATTATGTTGAATGTTTTGTCTTAGAGCAAAGCTTATTCCTTTGTATCTGTATTGCACTGTTTTTTGTCTGTTGTTGTTGGTTCACTTCAAGTTTCCTCAGTGTCCTTTTCTCCTTCCTATTTCCCCATCTCTGTCCACCCTCAGGAAGGGGAGAGTTGAACAATTTTGTTATTTTGGCACTGCTGTGTCAGGAGATGAGAGTTGGACCACAGAGTGAGAGGCTTGTTTTAGAACTCTTAAGGTGTGGAGGGCTTTTTTGTCACCATTTGGTAGTAGTGGTGTTTTTCCCCCTCAAGCTGTGGTCAAATTTGAAAATCTGTGTTTTTACTAGAAGAAATTCATCCAGGAAGCACTCTACTCCAGGGTATTATGACCCTGAAATACAGGTCTTGGTGAACCTCAGCATGACAAGAGGAGTTGGTATCTATAAGCTCACAGTGAGCCTGGACTGTGAGAAACCTTTTCAAGAACAATAAAAAAGAATTAGTATATGGCCATTTCCATGTGGTGTTAGCGAGGGGACCTCCACCCTGAAAACCGAACGTGTCTTGAGAATGTAACAATTCTGTTAGCTGATGAAGGAATTGCTTTGAGAACACCCTTTTTACCATAGGTAAATATGATTAAAAGGATATGTAAATATCTTGCATGCAAATATAAGATACTGTATTTACATATGTAAATAGTACTTATAAGAATCCATCCTTCCTTAGTCCTGTGTGAATAGCATGGTATCCCACTTGTTCTCAGCAAATCACATGTTGATTTTTTTTCCATTTTTCTCTGTGTAGCATCACTGACCAACCATTTACAGCCTCTCCTTTTTTTTTTCTTTTCTAGTTATTAGCAAGCAATTTTTGAAAATACTTAATTTTGGGTGTGTGTTCAGATTTTCTCCTGAATAAAATACAGAAACAAGGGGAAATAGGAGAAAATGAAAGAAAAATGGAAACAATCAGAGCAAAAATCATAATTTGAATTATTTTTTAGAAAATTGATACCATTTTTCAATCATTTAGTAAGGAGGTTGCTCTTGTGAGTTTGTTTTGTTGTTTTTTTCCCCCAAGAATGAATTTACATGTAATAATGAATAGTAGTGCCCATTCTTTCAAGTTAAGCCAGGATTAAGAGTCAGTTTGTCCAGTGAAGTGGCACTTACAAGGATATTAAATGATTCTTTCAGTCAAATGACCCATATATCAAGACAGTGTGGAGTTATAAGTATGAGGCATAGACCCAGTATCATCTGAGTAAGAGGGAATAGGTTTTGTGGTTTTACCATGGGGTAAAACCCCATGGACAAAGCCTGACCGGGCTATGTTGCCTCTTGCTGTCTGCATGGCAAACAAAAGGCTCAGCTCTTGCCGGTAAGCTCTTTCGCTAGGTAATAAAATAAAATCTCATTTAAAGCATACAGCATTGAAGCACCTTTTGGATAACAAACTCACTCCCTTTCATTTCATTCAGCAACATTTTACATTCAACCTCTGAGTTCAATATATCCAGTGAGCTTTTTAGCTGCTAATCTGGGCACTGCTTGTTCCCTGCCCACGTTATTTTAATGATGGTCTCTTAAAAAGAAGATGGATAGAAAACCCTCTACAGGATTAATTTGGAATCAAAATGTGTGAGTTAAGCATTGCCTTGGCTATAAGCTGCATTGCTGCAAAAGCAACAAAATGTTCCCTGAGCCTGTCTCCAGATGAAAGAACTGTCATGTTATTGCTGTGGAGCTACTTGGATACAACAAAGTCTCCTTCTCCTTCCGCCGCTTCCAACACAAATTGGGAATCTGGACCAATAAGTCTAGAGGGCCGGTAGGAGGGAGATGCATGAAGCTGGAAATGTGCAGCTTGTCCCTCCGTGCAGCAGTGCATCTCGGTGAGAGTTTCCACCGCGAGAGGGCACAGGCACCATTGGGATGTGCTCGGGGAGCAGAAGGGAAATGGGGGAAGGGGAGAAGAGCTTTTGTGTGTGTGATGAATTCCTCTGCCTGATGCTAAGCAGCTCCAAGGAACACTTTTGTTCTCCTTGTGGCTTTCAGGTGGAAAATAGGCCCTGGATGCCCACGCTGACAGGGGGTGTTCCTGACAGCTGGGATGTTCCTTCCTATTGCCACATGTATACAGGGAAATCGGCAGTGACTTATCCTTTTCAGGAGAGCCTGTGTCAGGCAGATGAATGAGGGATATCTGTGGTGTTCTGCTTTTGTGCTTGCTCCTGTTGGCAGCCTTTCAGAGTGGGTTAGGGATGCATTAAAATTTGCAGTGAAAAGCAGACGCTGGTGCACCTCCTCCTTAAGCATCCACACAGAGCCAAGGTCCCTCCTTCTCCTCGCTTGCAAGGAGCAACAAGTCTTACAGCTATGGAAATCCCAAACATTCTGCGTACACACTTAAAAATACTGTTTTGCTGCAGGCAAATCTGCAACTGTTTGCCCTGCCACACTATCCAAAAAAAGGCTTTATTCTTTCAGGGAGTAGCGTTGATGATGTGGATGCAGACTGTGGGCAGGCAGATGTCTTTACTGCAGGAAGCAGCCTGCTGTCTTGTTAGCATCTGTGTTGGGTCTGGGATTTTTTTGCTTTTTTTCTCTCTCGTAGTGTGTGGAGATGAGGCTCATCTGTGACGTCCTTTTATTTCATACTACTGAACAAGTATTACTGCCTTATACTGTTATGGAGCCTTTGGACTATGGCTGTATTGGGCTATTCCTAGTAGTCCCTTGGGGCAAATAGAATTCAGATGTGGTGTTTTTGTTTAGCAACATTTGAAGGATGTATGGAATTTCACATGCAAAAGGGAAAAGCCAGGGCTTTCCAGGGGAAATAATTGAAGAAGCTCTGCATGGACTGCTTCTGAAGAAACTGGCTTTCTGAAAAACAAGTGTTAAACATTTATAAGGTATCACATTTCTTTATGGCCTCCCAGGTTAGGAACCTGAATTACTTTGAAACTCACTGATGAAAATGTCTACTGAGGAATGCTTTTGCACTGTTGCTTCCTACTCTTTCCTCACTCTTCCTGTTGGTTGGCAAGCAGCCTTCCTTTGTGTTTGAGACCTTGTAGACTTCTGCTGCAGGGACCCTTTAAAAGAGCAGCTCCACTTCCGAGTTGCTTTATAGTAGAATCTAATGAATGAGGGCAGGCAGGACGGTCTCAGCCAGACTGCCCTCCTCTTCTGAGCAACCTGCATGGGCTTTCTTGCCAGACTTCCTGTGAGGTTTATTCCTTCTTCAGTCCCCACAAGATAGTGCCTTGTCTGGGACAGCAGCTGGAAATCTGGGAGTGAGTCTTGCTGCTGGTTAGGTGAGTCTAGGTAAGTGCTAAGCTCTGTCTTGCTGAGAGCCTCACTTTTGCAAGGCTGCCCTCAGGGAACTCTAGTGTGCCTTGGGGATGGTGACCTGGCTTGTCTGAGATCTCCATTTGTAGCAACCTGAGGTCTCTTTTAGTTGTGTTGCATGCCTGTGTGTGAACAGCTGTTCAAAGAGAGAATACGGAATTCTAGAAAGCTGCTAAAGAGATGCCAAGGTGCAAAGGCAGCTGTGTAAATGCAATGGTGCTGCTGCTGACCTGGTGGGCTGGGTACAGCTTTCCTCTGGTGAGATGGGGCTGCAAGCTCTTGGGCAGGCAGGCATCTCTGGATGACCCCTTTCATCTCTCAGAGGCGACCTGTTTTCATGGCTGCTAGACAGGGGTTAAGAACATGATCTCCTCATGCTGTTGTTGGGAACAGTCTCTGCAGACTCATGTTCCCAGGGCCCACTTTGGTTCACCACCAATATTTGTCTTGTAATTCATACAACAATGTGTTTATCTTCCTTGATTTTTAAAACAGAAATGTGGTGTTAATCAAATGATATAACTTAAATGTGATATGACTGTTTTGATTCATGAACTGGTAATTAATTACCCTGTATTAATAGGGTATTTTTAAAACCAAAGCAGCTTCCATGCTAAGGTGTTCCCTGATGTCACAGTTTACACCTACAGATTTCCTTGTTTCTCTTTATTAAATAGTCTATAATTGAATCTGAAATTGTATTTCATTGTGGTTTTTCAAATGCTATTTTGCCACTCTTGTGGCTAAAGCCAAAGCAGTTTATTTAATGACCACGTGCTTTTCTCTTCTTGTTTTTCCTCCTTCCTTTTTCAGGCATCTTAGCAGTGCAGTAGGGCCATATGGAGGCTTTCAGCTCGTTTAATTTCTGTGGCCTAGTGTTTGCTTCTGCTGCCCTGCTTTGCACATGTGCTACCTGGAATGTCCATGGAGCCTCTCTCCAAGTCCTGGGGAGGCTCGAGATTGCTTAGTTTTGGATCTATGCAAGATCAAGTGGATTCAGCACAAGTTGGCAAAGGCTATATATGCTCATCTGCATCTACTTAATTCTGTTGAATCTATTCTATTAACTTAGTTAGGTCCCATTTTCAGTAGTCTCTTTAAGCACATCTTTAATGTAGGCATAGTCCCTGTTGCTGTGAGCAGAGCAGCTCAGGTGTTGAACAGGAAATGCGTGCCCAGCTGGTCTCACAGTTCTGAGCGCTGGAGCGCAGTGAGGTTTGTCTGCAGGCGGCTGGCAGGGCGCCCTGTCGTGACTCGCTAGCATTCAGTGAAGTGCCAAACAAAAAGCTGCCAGACCAAATCCTTGCTCCTGTAGAAGAGCGTTGGAGTCAAACGCTGTATGTTTTGCAGGCTGCCCAACTGTTCAGAACCAGGAGCACCGAGAGCCTCAGCCTAGGAGGTGTGCAGTGCTAGCAGCTTCCCCTGGCTTGCCGGTTTTTGGTTTGTTACCTTCATTTGAAGATGTGCCTGGGTATTTGCCGTGTGGCTCATATTTCAATCCTGGCTAGTTGTGAAATGACAGCAATTTATCGTTTATTTTTTCTGTTCAAGTCAGTTTGTCTTATTTCCTCCACCCACAAAGCAAGGTATTCGGGGAACTTTTTCTTCTTGTTGCTTGTTTTTTAGGTTTTTTGTCTCTATGTACTGTCTCAAAAGTGGTATTAATGGGCTTTGCAAATGGTCCCTAATTTTCTTTCTGACACTGGCTAATGGCATTCATCAACCTTATGCAAACAAATGCCATCGAAACAAGAAGCCTAAAGCTAGATGTTTTTAAAGTGTTGTGGGACAGTATTGCAGCATAACTACTCTTTCCATTTCCATATGCGGCCCCAGGAGGTACAGGAAACGACAGTGTTTTTAAGTAACTGAGGGGAGTAATTGGGGAGCTGCTTTTTATATATTTGGGGGAATTTCGTGTTTTAATTGTCAGATAGTGGAAATCTGAAGTTACTCGGGAGGTAACAATAATTGCAGAACTGATATATTGTCAGGGTATGAACAGTTCTGTTGGCTTCACTTGGCTTAATTGCTTTCTTCAGTTTAATGTACACAATTGTACCTGTGTAAAAATATTGTCTTTCCCCCTGCCCAAAAAATCTGTTTGAGGTCTTTGCCCTGTAATTGGAGAGTGCTGAAACACTGAAGTCCAAGTAACTTTAAAAAAACAACAACAACAAAAAACTACTTTTTTTTGGTCTTTGATAAACATCTAGGCCATTATTTACTTCAGATCTACTGGAAGGAAAAAAATTGAGAAGGAATTATCTCCATAGGGACAAATCTACAGTGATTTTTCTTTTCATCCTTTTTTTTTCAGCTTGTCTGATTGTCATATCAGAAAAGTCAGGACTTTTCTGGTGGTTTGTATTTCTCCAGGCAGCTTCCACCTGTCCATGAAAATGAGTAGCTATCCTGTATCTCTTGTAGCTCCCCTGGTGTAAGGACCAGGGCTTTATACTGGAAGAGCTTCCAGGCTGCAAGTGTGTTGCCCAGTCTGCTCAGTGTTTAATTTTTCCTGGTGCCTCCTCTTTCAGCGCTCACAGTACAATTAAGATACTGCTTGACAACAAGGCTGCTTGAACTGCTCATGGTGTACGCAAAGTAATGTGATTTTTAGCTTAACCCTCTTTCATTGCAGGTTAAGCTCTGCTTGCAGACAGTTACTACAACTCAGCTGGCTGATAATAAGCTGCTTAAACTTCTGTAATTTCATCATATGCCTGGACCATCAGGCACAAGGCATTTAAGCACCACCTAAAAGGAATCATCATTTGAAAGCATCACATAAGCTCAGTATAATTCAAACAAGTGCAGTCTGTATGTATGACAAGGAATGTGGATGCTTTTAAGAAGAAGCATCTGCTTTATAAACATGAGCTACGAAAGGCTTCCAAATGTCCCCTCTGTTCCTCAAATGTGAATGTGATCTTCTCCCAGGAAGCCATCTGGAGCAGGCAGCTCCAGTCGCTGCCTCGCTTGCCGCCGTTGTCCTAGCGGTGCCTCCGAGCGACTTGTGTCACTGCCGCGCACCTGCCTGCTGGAGTCATCGGGGTCTGCTTGGTTTGTTGGCTTCAGTGTCAAGCTTGTTGCCCAGCTTTGGCTCATCGTAAGAATATTTCAAGTCAAATGCATTCTGTGTTCGTATTCTGTTTTTTTTAATTTTTATTTTTTGTACCTTCCCCCTTAGAAATATTGTGAAAGGAATGAGGAGTCTACGAGAAGTATTACGGACTGTGGAAACAAAAGCTACTCAGACCTTCAAAATGGTAAGAGGAGTAAATGGGAGATGGGAAGGTGGTGTAATCAGCTTATGCAGGAGTTCATTCTGTTTCTTAACTGTGACAGTAGGACAAAAAATTATTTTTTCCTCCTTTGATTGATGCTTTTGTTGGTCTCCTGGGAGTGCTGTGTGTAGTGATGCACTTAATTCAAGGAGCTGTCCAACTGAAACTGCTGAGCCTTTGGACCCGGACATGTGGGCTGCTTTCTGCTGAAAGCATTGCTTGTTTTCTCCAGTGTGATTTCTAGCCGTGGTACAAAGGGAGATGTATTCAGTCTGACATTGCTGTCTCCAAGTGATAATGTCTTATTTTTTTCCCCTTTTTTTTCTGTGCATGTGTGTGCAGCTTTTACGTTAGCATGTAGCAGCACTTAGTGCTTCTGCCTCTTGTAAGAAGCTGAAAGTTTTATTTAGACTGAGGTATTTCAGTGTTCCTATAAAGGTCCTTTCAATGCAGTGCAGTCCAGGAAGATTTTATTTTTCCTTTTTTGAGGAGGGGGAGTGGGGGTGTTGACATTCTACCTCCTCTCATTCTGAGTGTCTCTGGCAAAGAAATCATGGAGAAAATTATTTCTGTGCCTGTTTAATTGCTTAGACCTTTAAATGGATCTTTTCCCATCTCCCCTTTAAGAGGTCTTACCTTGAAGTTGCTCTGGAGGTGCTGAGATCAACAGCATAGAGAATGGCTGTTTTAAGAATATGAATGAAAACTTTTCAAGCTGAAACCCACAAATATTGATATATCAACTTTTGTGCTTGGTCAGCTTCATCTGTGTAACCCCAGAGAAGCTCTGAGAAGGAGGCATTCAGGGTTTGCAGTCTGGAGGTGGAGAGTGCCAGGTTCCAGTGACCTATGTGTGCCTAGCTTGCATCAGATCCAGGGCTAGCCTGAGAGAGAGCCTTATAGAAAGCGTATGTGGGGTGTGCTTTGTCACCTGTGTTTCCCTGGCCTGGGGTGTTTCTCACTTCTGTGTATTATTTTGAGACTTCTATGCTGGAGGTGATTTAATTTTTTTTTCGCCCTTCATATCACCTTATATGTCTAGTCAAGGATACAGATGCATGCAGAAGCTTGTGCAGGGCATTAGAAAAGGTAACTTAATTGTCGCGCTCAAGTGGTCACATCCTTTTCCAGATCAAGATCAGGACTCAGGGGAATTTCTTGCTCGCCTGTTTTATTGTTTTACTGAAATGAATGTGACCATCTGCTGTTCCTGTACCAGAGCAGAATGTGGCACACTAAGGCTCCTGTCCCTGTGCTGTTCAGGAGAGCTGTACGATACCCCGAAGGGGATTTATCCATAAGGGGAAACTTGCAGGTGTTCATCCAATAGCTTTTCTTGCTGTTGCCATTTTACTGGAAGTTGTATTTGCATTTACTTCTGTATTTTTAAAGAGCTGTCAAGAGGGCAAAAGCAGGAACGTGCTTAATTAAATAAGTTTTTCAAGCATGAAAGTGAAACACATGATGTTTTTTTTCCCCTCATTTGTGGGATCACAGTGTACTCTAAGCACAATGATGCTTTTTTTTTTTTTTTTTTTTTTTTTTTTTTTTTTTTTTTTTTTTTTTTTNAGGCAGTAATAACATAAATCAGAGTCTGCTTTGTTCAGAACTTATTCAGGTCTTATTCAGAACAAGAGTGAAGCTAATTTACAGGGTTACGATGTTAAAGTGTATGTTAAAGTCAAAGACACTAGAAGTATTTGGTGCTTGTCTTGAAAGGCTGATACCAAATTGTGTTCTTAGTTCTGTGCAAACCAGTAGAAATCTTTCCATTACTGCCACATTTTTTTCACTTTTCCTCTAGGGCTGTTGAGAGAAGAAAAAAAAAAAAAAAAAGAAAATAGAGTTGGGTCCTCAGGGTAAATCTGACTAAATAATTACACATTGAGATGATAAAATGATATTGGCTAATGTTGCAGTGCCCGAGGCCATTTTGCTCATGGTTACTTGCTATAAAAAGCATAGAAAAGCCCAGTTAAAAACAGAAGGTTTTCTGTAATTTGTCAGGAGAAGCACACAGAGGTCTCAGGATTTCTAGAGATTTGTGTGAGACACGATTTCTTTGAGGCACCACCAGACATTCAAAACAGTTTGTTGTTTTGCTGAGTGTATCAATGAAACCTCTTTCTGGTATTTAAGAAACTACCCTCCTTGGTTTTGAAAGGGAAGTCACTGTTAGTGGCTTCATACCACATTTTTTGTGTAGGTTTTCTTACAGGGCATGTGTGCAGTTCTTGAAGTGTAAATTGTGAATAAAAAGCAAGTATTAGGACAAAAAGTGCATTTGCATCTGTTTCATGCTATATTTGTTTTATAGTAAAGTGTGCAGTTATTTTTAGAATTCCTAAAAGATACCTTTCTTTTGACTTTTCTGTGCATGTTTCCATGCATGTCTGCTTTTGATAAAAAAAAAAAAAAAAAAATTAAAGATCTGTTTGATGTGCCTAAACAGGGACAAATGCCAAAGATAGTCTTGCAATATAAAGTTGACTTGCCCCATTTCGGACCAAGCTTGCTAGCTTTGGAATGCTATGTTAGGGATATGAGCTTGAGAGCAGGTATTCAGGGCCCATTAGCTACTTGCTGCTCAAAAAGGGGCATAATTATTGCTGTCTCAAAGTAAGGTTTCTAACCTTCTCTCTCTGTTATTGCAACAAAAAGAAAAGAGAAGCAGTACTGAGATGAAGCTGTTAAAGCTCTCAGGAAGAGAGACACTGACAGCTAAAGGTTTGTCCTTTTAGGATAGGAAGCAGGCTCTGGGCTGAGCCTTGCGTGCAAATCCTGATGCTGAAAAAGCAACAGCCATCATACTCTAACATAACAGCGTTTGCAGGATAGTTTGAGCTGTCCACGTGCTGATCACTTGTCCACGCTTGCTAATGTATCTCTTGCTGTCAGGCCTTTTTAATGTTGATGCCTACGTATGTGTGTGCATATACATATATATTCCCTACTGCCTTGCACTAAGACTGTGTAAATGCAGAAGGGGAGTCTTTACAGAGGAGGGAAGCAACTCTGAACTGCTGCTGTTGACTTGATTCTTATCAGCAGTTTTAGCTGCTTCATCTCTCAATCGAAGAGTGCGGAGTTCTGTGCTGTTGTTGGAACACCTGCTTCCCAAGATGGGAAGTGGGGAGACGTTGATCATGTGTGTGAGGAGCCTTCACTGATACCTCTTTGCTGTGTTGTTCACTCATCTTTAGACTGCAGCCAAACAGCTAGCCCAAGTGCTTCTCCATTCCTTAAGCGAAGACTGTTACTGGAGCCCTTTATCCGATCCTCTTCCTGAGTTCATGAACAAGGAAGATCAGTCTTATGTTAGCAATCTTCTTCATCGGAGACCTCAGCTATATGCAGGAGAGAAGTAAGCACTTTCTGTTGTTTTGGTTTATTGTCAGGAGGAAGAGTGAGCACTCTTCAGTATTGCTAATTATGTCACCAATTCATGTAGCTGTTCTGTGTGCTTTCATTTTTAACTTTTCATCAAAAGGTCTACTTTAAAAATAAAACATTAAACCTGGAGTGTTTGATATTTTTTTTTTCACAGCAAGGAAGAAAAAACAACCAAATAGCTGTCTTTGCTGTGAAAAGAAAATAATCTATTTATGGTTCAGAATAGCTCATCTAGGATAAATTGTAGAGCTTTTAATTGTGTGAACCTGCAAAAGAAGCTATTGCCTAACAAATGAATCATGCATGAGATGTTTCAAGTTACTGCAGCAGTTGTGAAATGAGGAAAAGACTGATAGGATAATTCTTGACCTCCTTCAAAAAATATGTTCTGTCTTTCAGCCTGTACTGCCCTCAAGACAACGTAGAAGAGGCTCTTCTCCTCCTCTTAATCAGTGAATCTATGGTAAGCCAAAAATGAGTTTCTAATAATAGTGGCATGAGGGGAATATCTAGCATTTCCATGGCAAGTCTTCTGGAGCATTTTTGCACGGTACAGAGAATCTCCATTTACAAAATCTTTCTCAGATAGCCAGAAACAGTCAGCTACAGGACAGGAAATGCTATTTCTTCTTCTTTCATGACACCATATTTACTAAATGGAACTTCAGTGGAGGGTTATAGGGAACTATCAAGAAGAGCATATGTTTTTTTTTCCATTTCTTTTGTGTTTCTGAAACTGTTTGTAGGGGCTTAAGCTGGTGGAAATTTTTTCTCTGAACACCCACCTACATTATTTCTTCTGTTTACAAATGATAACATTGCTTATAACAAAAGAGCATTAAATTAATAAACTCCCTGATGCTGCTGAACACACAGAATATTTATTACAAAATAAAGACAAAAAGGGAAGTGTATCAGTTAAGATTACTGGTATGTAATCCTATGTTGCCGTCTTTCATGTATTTATTATACTCCTAAAAGGTTTTATTTGTTTCCCTTCAGATAGGGCAGTGTTACCAGTATTCTGCCTGACAGCTATTACAATGTGAACAAGTTCTTAAAGAAAGAGCCCAGTAGAATGCTTTTGCCTTTTAGAAGGGGGAAATGTTTGTTACCAGGAAATACAGACTTTGGAGTGAAATAGGCTGTATGTTTTTAGGACCTAAGAATGAATAGTAAGAGAATGGAAGTGTATGAAACTCTCATGGGTTTCTGTCTATGAACATTATGGAATTTCTGTCTGTGAGCCTTAGGAAGTTATTCGGGGCTGATCCCGTACTGTTCTAACTCTACTGGTTTGACCTAACCTCTCAAATATGTACTTAATTTTAAGCATCACAGTGGTCCTGTTATCTTTGCTTGGATTGGTATACTTAAACTGAAATATTCATTCATGCCCTTGCTGAATTTGGCCAGAATACTCTGAACCCTTTGAAATTGATCTCTCTAGGGGGAAATTTTTGCCTTTACCATAGTTGCATGTAATGTTCAGGAGACAGAAGTTTCCGTTCAAACATTCCAAACAAGTGGACCTATGGATAAAGAATGAGAGGAACTGTAATTTTGGTTAATGCCAGACCTGATCGTGGTTCCTGCTGTTGGTTGGTTGCAGAGTACAATAACCTGTTATTCCTTAGTCTGCAGGGATAGCATTTTAGCTGTTTCAGTCTGAGTAGCATTTGCTATTTATGGTGCTGATGATAGAGGGTCTTGTCATGTGCAAAAACATTCATTACAAACTGCACTGAAACAAATAGATTTCTTCTATTTATAACATCAGTTTCCGACAAAACTCTATGAGAGGAAGGGAAAAAGGAGGAAAAACACTTGTCTGGAAAATGACCAAGTAACCTTTGGTACCTTTCATGGTCTGAGAAGGTAAAAACCTACAGAAAAACTGAAGCTTTTTATCTGAAAATATGTAAAGAACATTGTTTAAATTCTGGGTAGTCATTTGTAGTCAAAATGAAATTTGAAGATCTCAGAGCATCACTGACCCTGTTACAGAAGAGCTTGCAGACAGTTTTCGGGCAGGGTGAAAGAGAATGTCACACAAATACAACCTTTCTTTTTTATTTTTGGCTACTTTTTTTTTTTCCCTGGCTTAAGTCTTCCCCTTACCACCAAAATTCTGAAAGAAAATCTTAACAATTTTATATAGTTTGCCTTTGGAATTAAGGAAGAAAATGAAGCAAAACCCCACAAAATGTGACACTGACTTAACCACATTCATTGGCACGTCATTATACTTCACATCCCTTTTGTATTTTCAAGGACTTTTCTGCAGTTAGAAGGTCTATGTTTAACTGGAAGTGGAGAAATGAATTTATTACTTGAACTCTGTGAGTTGGTGCTTTTAGAATATCACAAGCAAGGTTAGACATTAAACTCAGAAGACCTCCTGTCAGCAGAGCTTTCCAGTGCTGCTCCGAGCAGGAGGGCAGGGTCAGGGATCTGGAGTGGTGTCAGCACCGACTCCTGTAGCCTTCTGCAGTGCTGCGCTCCCCATCAGAAAGACCTTATGGGGCCTTGAATGCTGCAGTCTTGTTCTGCTGAGGGGAATAAGTTTTCTCTATTTTATTCAGTAGTATGTGAAAATGCAGCCTGATCCCATGATTATGTTATGAAAGAAGCAGCATAAAAATGCTGTTGATAGGATCTGGATGGCTGTGCTCACTGCAGGGCTAAATAAGAAAGCTTGTGCTTGCTTTAGTGCTGTCTTCTATATGTGGGGGCTTTCTGGAGGTAAATGCAAGGCATTTTGATCTGCTGTACATAAAGCAATAAATAATCAAAGGTTCTATAGTGAAGGGCTGCAGGAACCATAAATGATTTTTCTGGGTTTTGGGGAACCAAAACTGGAGTCTTCCTCTGGTATTAGCATTGTGAGATTTTTTAGCATTAGGCTTGTTGGGAGTTTATCATTGTGTTAATGAAAATATAGGATGTGTGTATAGAAATAAAGCTGCAACAGGAATGTGTTTCCTAGGTAAAGGAATAGAGGGAGCAATCTGATTTCCGTAAACTTTCGGAAGCCGTTTTGCCAGTACAGTAACAAGAAGGGGAGAAATCTTGTTTAGTACCTGACATAATGCAATGATATAATAGTTCTTTGCAGGATTGTAAGGCAAACTTTCCAGTCTAGATGCACGTTTCTGACTTTCAGCGCTCCAAAAGGAGCTGAAGTGGAGCAGGACTGGGTGGGTAGGGCACGCAGAAGGACTGTCAGCACGTGAGGGACAAGCAGAGCACAGACCTGCTGGGGAAGAGCATCATCACAGAACCACAAAGCAAATGCAGGAGAAATCTTATGAATGCAGGAGGAGACAGGGTTATGTGTTGAGTTTTATGTTTCTGAAGAAATAAGCAGCTCAAATGTTTCTCCTCTGCCCTCAAGCAATCCAGTTTCACTTCTGTTGCCTCTGAGCCGAAGTATGTAAGGGGCTTTTTTCTTTTTAGATGGACAAATGGCATAGTAGAATTCTTTTGTATCTTAAAAACATGTCTGTAGCTTCATATTAGACCAGGCCTGTTTTCTCCCATCTGTCTTTGGAACTGTTTTCTGTATTCTTTCTGTTGTGTTGAAACTGGGACCTATTTTCCTAAGCTAAGGCATCTCTGTGAACACTGAGAAGCATCCCAGTTGTTGAGTTTGGCAAGGGCTCCTCTGCAGTGACAGCTGTTATTTAGTTCCCATGCTTGGCTATGGAGCCCTCTTGAAGGAATCTAGTGAACAAATCAGGCAGTCTGGAGGTTGCCACAGTCAAGGCCATTTTAGGTGGGAGAGGTTAAGGCCTCCTGGATGGATTCTCGTTTGTTGTGCAGAGCCCAAATTGCTCTATGCATGTGGCTCTGAGGGGGAAAATGCCTTTCCTTAAAACCCAGGCAGCATCCAGTTTGTGACAGTCTTTATAAGCTCAGGATGATATATTCCTGTTGGGTATTGGCAAGTGGATTAGTTTGTTATTAAACTGCTAGTCCTGTTGCTTGTTGGCTTTAACCCAACAACCCAAAGCAACAGCCTGTGCTGTGGGGACAGCTCCCGCGCTCTGGGGGCCTTGTGCCGCAGGGAGCGGGCACAGGGTGTTCTGCGGGACTGACCCCTAACTGCAGTTTTGTTTGTTTTAATAACTGCTGCCTGGAGAGCCTTCTGAGGTGACTGCACTGCCTCTCTTAGTCAAAAGTTTCTCAGAGCCTGGGGCACTTGCTATTAGTTTTATGTTTACTTTTGAGGTAAAAAATAGAGTCCTTTATTTACATTTGGAAATCTTCTGTTCTTGAGCATGGGGTCTAAAGTAAAGCATAGAATTCCTTTTTCAGCCCTGGTCAATGCTGGCTGTTATTGCTAGAGCTTATGGCTGATGTGGCTTCACCAAACAGGTAATACTGGTTTTGGTTGCCTTGTTTTGTTTTTCATCTCTGTCACTTTAGCCAACCTGAAAATGAACCTTTTATCCAAAACCAAAATACTCTCTGCCTGGGCAACAAAGATGAGAAAGGTCATCCCCATCTTATCTCCTATTTGAATCCCTAGAGGCAATTTCACCTTAGAGAGCCCGAGAGCATGGAGCAGATGGTGAAGGGGGAAGTAAGATACTAGGATTTGTCCTTGTCTTCTTACTAACGGCAACAAGCTTACAGTTGTGAGACTGCTTTTAAGGGAACAAGATTCAACACACTCAATTTTCAACACAGTGACTGAGAACAGGGTTGGCTGCTCTCTGAGTTCCTGTCCTGACCTAGGCCAAGTTTTGTGTTGCCCTCCCAGTCGCAAGCCCACGTGGCTCCTTAAGTGACCTGCAGGGCAGAGCTCTGCTTCCCAGGCCTGCACTGGTGATGGACTGTGTTCCAGTGGGACATTCATCTTTCTAATAGTTTCCTCTTGAATAAATAGTTGTAATCTGTGTTTCTGTGTTAATGTAGAGAATGTTTTTTTTTCCCCCCTCTGCTTTGCATTAGTAAGTCCTGTTTTCAAACCTGCAAGGGAGATGCAAATTTTTGGAAGACAGCAACTTTCTAAATGGAGGTGATTGATTAGAAAATATTTGACTTGGGTAAATGAGACAGTACCCATACACCCGTCTTACTCTGCTTGCTACATTACTTCCTTACATCCTCCCATCCTTCCCCGGGAAAAGGGTCTGTTCTCCTCTCAGTGATGCTTCCAGAATGAGTTCTGCTGTACCAGGAGCCATTAAAATATATCTGATGAAAGATACGATAGTCATTTTTATTAACAAATGCTAGAATCAGAGGAAAATATGAGTATTCATATGCTATTAACTTTTCAAGGATAATTCAAGTCTGATACATTTTTGTAAACTGACTGTGTTGCTGAGCAACACATGGGCAAATATGGGCGAAAAAGCGCGTTTTTTTTATTTGCATTGTCATTTTCTGGCAACTTATAGTAGGTATCTAATTCTGTTGTCTGTAAACTGCTGATATATTTTACTCCAAAGAAGCTCATTGAGGGGAAAGAAAAAAAAGTAACAATATTTAGAATCAATACCCTCTTCTGAGCCAAATCCTCAGTAAGTTAGGCTGTGATTTCTTTTGAGGAAGTGACTTGCTTATTTGCAATGGTTTCAGGAATTTGTTCACCAGCTTGATGTCTCTTGATGCAGAGTTGCTTTCTTGTTTCCCAACGATGTGGTGCTGACACAGGGAAAAGCCTTTGCCAGGCCCTGTTCCGTTTGTGCTGGAGGTGAGAGAGTAATTTGGCCTCCCAGCCTGTTTGTATCTATGAGCTGTTTCGCGGAGATATCTGAATGATGTATGAATAATTTGTGAGCTTTTGCCTATCTGTCAGAAATGAGACAGATGTCACATAGATCATACACTCTTCATTTGCTGTGTTTCTAGCCTGAAATGGAGCCAGCTGTGATCTGTAAGAGCACTTTTTGGAGTGGTCGGGGGTATACTTCTTGCCTGGTCCACCTACCTCTCATTTTCATTGCAGCACAGCTGTCAATCCAGAATATTTTATGTACGTGTATTAATGAGGGAGCCTTCATGGGCTGTGTAGAGAGCATGAGTAACCTAGATGAGAAGCCTATAACCTCTCCAGTGTGAATGGATCCCTGCCATTGTGAAGACCTCATTCATTTCTTGGCAATAGCAGCAAAACAGCCAGTACAATGAAGAATCTGGGGATGTGGCCTAAATATTTCTCAGCCCTTAGCAGTACAGATAATTGCATGAATTCAGAGGTTTGTTGTCAACTTGACATACGTGGCACTTGTTTTTTTTTCCTCTCAGTGTTAGTATTGAACCACACCAATTACATGATTACAGTACACTGCATAAAACACACTGCTTTTCTCTGTATAATATGGTAGCGGTGGAGTGGCAATTATGTCCACTGTGAAGAGGCACAAGCTGAGTGTTAGGATGCCCACGAATTAGGGGGCAGGCGGCAGGCCCTCATTATAGATTTTTAATAGCTTTCTTTAATCAAAGAAAAAAAGTGTGTGAGGGAGTGCCATATATAAGATTGAGCAATTAAAGATACTTCATAACTATGCGTGGAATATGCCCTATTATAATTCATATGATTGCTTGGTGTTGTATTAAGCCACACCTCTGCTGTGGTGAAATGTAATTTTCTGCAGTGTAACTGCATGCATAGCAACTGCTGAGGTAATGGCTGTCTGCATTTGCTGCAGCTCTTTTCCTTCCTGCAGATGCATGTAATAAACATGCCATAAATAGGCTGTAATTGTCAGGCGGCTCCAGTAGGAGCTCCAGTGAGGTACAGTGAATCCGCAGCTTATCCAGTGTGCAGGTGAGTAGATCACGTGCAAGGATACAGAGGAAGACACTATGCATTGCAGACATCTTTCCTGCCCTCCTGAGAGTCCCACCGGGCCCACACCGTGTTGTCTGTGCCGGCCCTGAGGAGCCCTGCTGAGCAGCTGTGGCTTAAGAGTTAGGACTGAAGCAGGAGATGGATAGGATCTGTACCAGGTTTTTTTCACTGTCCCTTTGAAATTAGCCAATAAATTGAGGTTAGCTAATGATAATCGAGATCCCAGTACTGTGCATTTTGAGAGGCAGACCATAGAAGCCTTTTGATTTTTTTCCTGAGTGGGTTTCCAGAAACCATGATTCAGACTTCCTTCCTCCACCCTCTTGTATGCACCATTACCATGGTAAGCAGCCCCTTGGGCCTCGTGATGATGGTCATTGTTGCAGGTGATGTGCTCCACCTTCTTGTTGATGTTCAGAGTTTGATAGGAGATCTGCACTATTTTGTTATTTTTTTTTCTCAGAACCCTATTCCCTGAGATTCCATGGTAATGCAAGAGCATTGTCTTGATAATTGACGACTGGGCTTTGCAATTGGAAAGAGGGTCAGCATTTACATTACTGTAAGAGCAAATGCTGGGTTACAAATGACTTCATGAGTTTGCTCAATGGCAACTCCTATGTGTGCCGGGGAGAGCAAGCAAGTACAGACCAGCTCTGGCTTTGAGGCTTGAAAGCTTGAACAAAATAATAAGTAGATTTGTGATGATTTTATTGGAATATTAGCCTTTCCTGGGAGCATGTTGTTAAGTGTTGTCGGTCTAGGAAAAGTGCAATGCACTCTGCATGATGGTCAATTTTAGCATGTTGTTTCCCTGTAAAATGTGGCATGCTCTGGCAGGGTATGGACATGTTGGTGCATGTAGCACCAATATTTGTTAGCAGGAATTAATGAACACTCATCAGTTAATTTTCTATGTTCACAAATGCTTCAACTTAAAAATGAGTTTGATATTAGATGAATGCCAAAAAAAGCATCAGACTATAACTGACTGATATGTGGTTGATTATCAGATTACAGAGCATGAGGGTGCTATCTCAGTAGCTATTTTCTACAAACAATTGTCATAACAATGTAACTGGTGCAGAAAATTTGTTAATGCTTTTTTATATACGTAGGAGGATTCACTTAGCAGTAAGGATCATTCTAAATATACCTTTTCTTTAGCTTTCTTTTTAGAGGAGCAATCTTGAGATTATTCTGCATATGCTTTTATTTTAACTCCTTACTTTCTTTTGTGGCATCAATCTCAGGATAAGTCTGAGGAAAGCACAGTTTTATTTTTTGAAAGAGCATTTTTTTTGTCTGTTTGCAAGACTTTTCTGTCTGAAGTTAGTTTCATTTTTTTTCGTGAAACCCATTGTTCTGAACCATTTTTTTAAATTGCAAAACATACTTTTTGCAGCAACATGGAAAGCAATATTTTCATTGCTGCAAGAATTGCTGTTAGTTTGTATGCAATACCCAGGACTGAACTTGCTCTGTTTGCCTTTAACTGCAGTCGCCATTTAGCCCTTGCTTGTGATTGTGTTAGTAATTGTGTTTACTGTCTCGGCTGGAGGCTCTGATGAAGAATGCTTGGAACCGGGGCATTACACAGATAATATCAGGATGAAGCAGCTGCAGCTTAATCATAATGAAATATGGGTGAGCCTTAAGAGCTGCATATTCTGGAAATTTTTATTACACTTAATTCCCATGTTTCACCTTTTTAGGAAAAAGAAAATCTCTCTGCAATTAAAAGAAATAGACTTAAGATTATAGTAATAAGTATTATGAAACAAATCTCATAGCCTCCCTGCTTTAGGGAGGAAGCAGTATTTGTTTGTTTTTGCCTCAGGTGAAACTCTTGGCAATCTCCTAATTTTTATGATCTTTTAGATGTCTAGACCTGAGTGTCTCATGTTGCAGCCCTTCCAGCTGGAAAGCCCACAGCAGGGAGTGTATCGGGGCTGCTGGTCAGAGCTGCCGCAGCAGCGGAGAGCGCTGCCCTGCTCCAAGGTTGCACTGTCTGTGGGAGGACCTGCGTGTGCTGAAATCAGAGGGACTTTGCTCATTACACTGGGATCATTTCCCCCACCTCCACCTCTTTGTCCTCAGAAAACAGGCTGGGGACTTGACATAAATTTCAGTCTCATGTGGCCTGATATCTTGGAACATTTCTTAGATATTGCTGGACTGGTAACTTTGTGAGAAGCATAGTTTCTTTTAAATTGATCTAGGCTAAGTAATGCAGTGAAAAATTTTGCATAATAAGTACTTATTGTATGCTCTAATTCTTTGCTACTGCATTGGCCAGACCTTTGGTGAGAAAATCTGATGATCAAGGTAACGTTCGTAAATGGGGAAAAAAAAAAAAAAAAAAAAGTAGCAGAGAGGATTAAAAACAGCATGCATTGGGAAGTAATGAAGTGAAGACACAGAAGACAAGTACATCCTCAACTGATAGACATTTTTATCACAGCTGCAGCTGATAATCAGAAATGGATTTAAGGATGGTCTTGGGTTTCTGCTTCTTAGAGAATCTTATATGGTAGGTCTGCTCAAATCGCTTTAATTCTTTGAAATAACTCAAAATGAAGTTATTTCCAGCAATTCCTTTCAGTACATACAGCCATCTTCTAGAATTTGCCTTATGTGTCAAATAAGTCTACTTTCATAGGGAAGCATCTTCCTTACTTGGGGATTTAAAAAAAAAAAAAAAAAATGCTTCTTGATGAACAATGCTGTGGATGACAGGTAGGATTCTCTGTGGAGGTGCTGGTTTTCTTGCTTTGCTCTCGCAAGGTCTGATGCCCCAACTGTTTCTTTTCCCAGGCCAACCGGGACGCAGTCATCAGCCGTGCCCCTGAGCAGCAGGATGACCGAGCTGTCAGCCTCCAGGATGCCTCTGCAGTCTATGACCTCCTCAGCATCACGCTGGGCAGGAGAGGCCAGTACGTCATGCTTTCTGAGGTACCTCTTCCTGAGTTTTGCTGAAAATCCCATCCAAATTTTGCAAGAAAAACCTATCTTCTGGTAACAATTGTTGGCTGTTGGTAGGGGAAGTGAAGAGGAAGTGAAAAATGTGGTGATTAGTGGGAATCACTACAGACCAATGGCAGAACCAGCCAAAAATATATGTAGAAATGTTTGAGACGCCAAACTAATTTATACGTGGGCACTTGAATAGAGCGGCCATGATTTGGAGTGGTGCTGTGTGCTAGCAGAGACCCATATCTGAGGAGACAAAAAAGACTTTCTATTTATTAAAAAAAAAAAAAAAAGGAAAGAAAGCCTTGGTCACCCTTCATTTGATTGCTGAGCTGTGCTAAGGCAATAGGCTTGGAAAAAAGATGTTAAAAAAAGAAGAATCTGACACTTCTTTAAATATCTACTTCTCAGTGTTTGGAAAGAGCTATGAAGTTTGCATTTGATGAATTCCACCTCTGGTACCAGCTTGCTCTGTCCATGGTCGCTTGTGGAAAGGTAAGTTTCAAACCAAAAGAGCTAAAAAGCTCATGTTTTCCTCTGTCAGAGTGTACCTGGCTTAAATGGATGTGCAGAATCATGTATTTTGTCTGGATAAGTACCTTCAGACAGCCTGTGTTAAAGGCTGATGCCCTCCTTGCAGGCTGCAGTTGTACTTTGTGATCAGTATCAGTTTTGCATGTGGTATTTTGTGTATCAGTTTTTCCACATAGTGTTTGCTCCTCATTATTGAGTGGAAGACAGACTTTGTGCATAGCTGTGGACTGCAGAACAGTATGCAGTTGTCCAGCTTCTCTTTAGATTCATCATAAATGTGCCTAGAAAAGAAAGATTGTGTTTGAGTCTGTCATTAACTTACACTGTGGTTTAGAGCAGCTGACTTAACCTCTCTAGGCTGTGGCTTCTCTATCTGATAAAGGAAACTTTTTTTTTGTAGATGGATTATGGGTATTAATTTTTTAAAGTTCTTTAATCTTGCTATAAAAGATACTATAGAAAAACAAAGGCTGTGTAAGTGCATGAACAGACATGTGTTTTAACATGCTTATTTGCTTTCTTTTTGATATGATATTTCTTAAAGCTGCCGCTTTAAGAATGAGATGAGTATAGTCTTCCTGCAAAAGACATTCTGAGGAAGTATGAGCTTTTCTTTATTTGCCTTGAAAGTGGTGGCTTCCTGCAGGATAAGCAAATAATGCTTTTAATCTGTTCATTCCGGGAGTCTCCAACTACAGTTTCAAGAGGTGGGAGCACACTAATGCTATGCAGAACACTTCCCATGCCCTTATGCTCTGTGGCCAGGGCATATAAGGGGTAGGCAGGGACTGCCAGTTACTTTATTTAAGGGCCTGCTTGTCAGCCAAATAACTGCTTTTGACCTTTTATGGATCTAAGCTTTACTGGAAGTAGTAGCCTTGGAGTGAAAGTTGAATGTAAATTTACAGTGTCATACTTTTGGAAAGTCATTGTCATCTTGTGATGCAAAAGTGGCAGCAGAGCTTGCAAGAGCTCTGAAGGGATTCCTTGGCTTTTATGAGCACAGACAAAACCTTATCTGGAACACTGGCTATTGCTGTGCTTCACATTTCAAGAAAATGGCAAACCATTGAGAGAAAGTCTTAAAAAAAGTATAAAGGGTACCTACAGGTATAGGAGGTAGACCTGTGGATTTTTTTTTTTTTTTTAACCCTGAAGGGGGAAAAAATGGGTCCAAGGGAAATAAATCTTCAAGTGCTACAGCAAGGGATTGTTAATCTTGTCTGAGATGGGTAGGACAAGATGCAATGGCTTTCAGCTGCAGCAAGATGAGTTCATGAGGCAAAAGAACAGGAGTGGCGGCACCCTGGAAAAGGATCACGATCACCTGGGGAGGCTGCATGGTGTCTATGTCACTGGGGGTTTGTGGAATGTCCTAGACAAAGTACAACTCAGCAGCGACCTCCTGTCAGTGCCCCTCTCAGGGTGGGCTTGGGAGCCCAGCCTGAAGCCTCATGAGCTCTATGTTGCAACTCCATGATTATTTCATAAATCAGCTGTATCTGTTACAAGCAGAAAGGAGATGCCAAACCTCTGACAGAGCAGATAGTAGCTGCAGGAACAGCAGGGAGCTAAAGGGAAATGTTTTGTAAGAGAGAGGCTCACAAATTCCTGTAAGGATTCTTGACAAGCATTTTGAAACCCAATTATAAATACAAAACTGGTAGCTAGGCTCAATCACACGCAGGGAAACCCGAAGCAGCTGCTGGTAGAGCCAAACAATGAGCTTGGTGCCCTGGTGCTAATATCTCATGCCGGCCTAGGCCAACATCAGGTGCTGGCTTTAGAAGTCAGTTCCAGCTCCCTTTGGCATTCAGTTGGAATTAGCACGTAGCTGTCCTGAGGGCCTTTGCAAATCCTCTGGATACCTGATCTCTTGCTCCTCAGGACAATGACAAGCCAGGCTGGGAAGGAAAGGCACATTAGCTTCCCATAAACTCTGCCAATAAAGGCCTTTCTGGATGGACAACCTGGTTCTCCAGAGCAGAGGAAGCTGCAGCTCTACTAATCTGCTGGAGAACAAATCTAGGTGTATAGCTGTTGATGGCTGAAGAGGTAGCTGAATAGGGAGAGTAATTATGGTTTAATCTTAGACTAGTATGGGTAGAGATGGGGCCTGATATTTAGTCTCTAACAGGTTGTGTGAGAACTCTGTCCTTCTCCCTGTATGACCGCATACCTCTTCTGCCTCCCTAGTTACATTTGTGGTATGTAAAAAAGGGGGTGGAGGGAGAGTTGAGAAAAATGCACAGAGCAACACAAGTAACTGTCCTTATAACGGTCTCTTCAGTCTTTTTAAATGTCACGTCTCTCTGCCTGAACTTTAAATATTTGAGTAGGTAAAATGGCCTGATCTTGGCAATTGATGTAACAGCTCTAAATGTTCTAAGCCTTATATGGGGCAGAGGGAATTCCCTTACCCAACAATTCCATCTGTGCAGCATTTTATTTCTAATCCCAAAGTATTCCCTGAGGATTCCTGCTGTATACTCTGCAATGCGTCATCTTGCTAATGGGGGATGTGGCATGCATTTTTATACTGTTTTGCAGCCTGATGGCAGGACAGAGCTCACTTCAGTGTGAGCACTCCAGTGCAGTGGGAGGAGCTGATGAGGAGGCAGAATGCAGGGCACTTTTGTGCTTTTTTTTAGGTAAAATACCTGTTTCCACCTCTCTGTCTCAGACAATTCCTGATCTCATTTCTTGATAATGAGGTCTCACATCCTGCAATGCTTCTTGTTCTGCAGTACAGCAGATCGTGCTCATAAATCCTGAGTGTGACAGGAACCCTTTTCTCAATCTATAAATGCTGAAAACTTCACTTTTTTAAAAACATTTTTTATCATTTTATATTCTGCCCTTTTAAAAAAAAAAACAAAAGTGCTGTAAAGCCTGTCTTGCCCTCTCATCCACGCTACATTTCACTAATTTTACTTTGCATGTTGATCTTCTTCAGGTCAAATCAATTGAAGTGAACTTCAAACTATTTTCACTCTCTCCCAGGAGACAAATTGCCAAATGGTGGCTGTCATTTTTCACAAGTGCTCAGTCTGAATGTCAAGTCAGCCACCTAGGCTCATTACTATATGTATGCTCGAGTTTACACATTATTTTAAAAGGCATGTCTCTTAACAAAAATAGGCACATCACTTCAGAAAGTTCTCACAGAGCCAGTGATGCCTTAGGGCTTCATAAAACAGTGAATGAGAAAGCTCAGAGAAGCATAACCTTCCTGTCTGTCTTCTATCCACTTAAGGGATAGAAATAATGGAGTGACAGTGATTTTGCTTTCCTGTGCTTTCCCTTGCCTTGCATACTGGGAAAGATAGTGTGTTTTGGTCAGTTTAAAATTTTGGAGTAGAGGAGACATTCTGGGCAATGCACTTGTACTGAATTGTTTATTTTCTAAACAAATGAAGTATGTTTTCTTCAAAAGACTTAAAATCCAGCATGAAATTTGAAAGACTCATAGGCAGTCTGAGATAAAGCCCTGAGAAAGCCTAGGTAATGGCAGAGATACCTGCTTTAAGAAGAGTATCCTGAGAGGCCCTTTATTGCCAAGTGCAGTGCTTGATAAACAAGGAGGAGGCTTGAATGAATGTAATGCAGCACTCCAGTTCTTCCACGCTGCTGCTGGAAGGCTGAACCTCCCAGCTGCTGGAGGTCACTCCTGCTGGCAGAAACCCTCAGGATTCAACAGCGGGACCAGCAGTGGCTGGGTGAGTGCAGCAGCTCCCTGGCTCTGCCACACGCATGAAGGCTGCAGTCGGAGGGGTGAGTGGGGCAAGAGCCCAAAGCTGATGTCCTACAGAATGCTCAGCCTTTGAGATGAGCTGCTGTCCCACTGCCAAATGAGTGAACACAGCGACAGTTCCTCAGAAAGCCTTCCGTACCAGCATCTGTATTTGTGTCTTTATCTGCGATGCTGCTGAAGGGAAAGGTGAGCTGGTAACAGAGGTGACATTGTTTGAGCAATACAAAGCAATGTTAATCTCTCTGTTGACTCCCAATCCAAGGAGACAGGATTTGTGTTTAATGACATTAATGTGTAGCTTTTCTGGGGGTGAGAGAAGTATCTTTAGGGGTGTCTGTGAAATTACTCTATGAATGACATATACCTACCTGTTCTCAAAGCTCTGGGTACCAAAACTGAGTTACTCAACTCTGAACAGTCTTAAAGGGATCTGCCATGCCCAGTGGGTGTTCACCAGGGCTTTTAGAGTATTCACTGCATAGAAGCATTTTTCATTCACAAATACGATGTTTCTGCTTGATTATTGGGTTAGAAGCTGTAGGGCCGCTTATGTGTGACCTGTTGGGAGGTGGGTTAGAAGCTGTAGGGCCGCCTATGTGTGACCTGTTGGGAGGTGGGTTAGAAGCTGTAGGGCCGCCTATGT
>VZSV01000012.1:8771564-8820613 GCA_013398735.1 Nothocercus julius
GCCTATGTGTGACCTGTTGGGAGGTGGGTTAGAAGCTGTAGGGCCGCCTATGTGTGACCTGTTGGGAGGTGGGTTAGAAGCTGTAGGGCCGCCTACGTGCACCCTGTTGGGAGCAGGCCCGGGACGTGATGCAGTCTGGGGCCAGCTTGGAGCAACCCAGGGTGTCTGCTGGGAGGGGATGGACCCGTGCTTGCCCCCCGTACTCAGGTAGGGGCTGAGGAGCAGGAAGAGGTGCATAAGGCAAGAGCTATGTTGCACGGGCCGTGGGGAGAAGTCCCTGTGAGAGGCGAGTGGTGCTAAGGCTGGGGCAGAGCTCTGCCTGGTGCCATGCAGAGGGAGTTGGTCCTGTCCTTCCAGGCCTCTGCAGGAGGACTGCACTCCTCTGCCGGGGTCGGCCTCATGGTGTCGCTGCGCCGCCCTCGGCGGGAAGCCAAACGCAGGCTGGCCCGGGGCTTGGGCTGGTGCCCGCAGCATTCTTAGGATTTTGAAAGCAGCCTTGCACCCATGTGAACTTTGATTTTTGGAGCCCTTTGAGTTGCACATCAGCTGTAGCCAAATAATGGAAGGCTAATATCTGAGCTGCTCCCATCTGTGTTGCACCCAGAAAAATGAATACTTCCCCTTACTTAAAACAGTGGGGCAAAAGCAGATGTATTTAACAGCTTCCAAGGAGCTTCGTTTGACTCAGACATGCCTATAATGCTGACATACAGCTCTCCAGAAGGCTAGAAGGAAAGTTATAAATATATTTGATACATAATTCTGCAGCAACGGCAGATGAATTTTATGATTTAGGCTGTTCCTTCTGTTGGTTCCTTTGCAAAAGCTTAGGCTGGTTGCTAGGCAACTGGCACACAAAAAAAGTACATTTCTCTTTGCATTGCAGGCAGGAACTTTGGGAGCGGCAGAGGCCTGGATGGCCAGTCAAAATATTGAACCCTCATTGGTTAAAGATCCCCTTATGAAGGTCAGCCATCTAGGGGATATTCAGTAGTTTGGTTTCTTCTGGTGCAAAGGAAAGATTAGAAGGGGGGAGCATATGAGCTATAGAAATGGAAACAGATGGAAATTTCCAAGCTGTCAAGCAGATTATATAGGTGGGCTATATGACTGTCTTCAGACTTAGTTCTCTTGTCTTGACAAAAGTGAGAAGGGTGCTGTTGGTCACATTATCAAGGGCAGCTATAAGGTCCTAAATCCTATAATTTAAGAGGTGCTTCTAGATGTGAATATTGGAAGCTGCTTAATTACAATGCTCCTATTAGCTAAACACGGGCTAAAAAAGGGACGAGCTGATTCCTATCAAATGAGCGAAGTAAATACGAGAGGGGAATCATGTTCAAGCTGAGGGCTTCACAGAAACGTAGAAATTCAGTGGGAAGTTATCAGAGGGAGTAATTCATGAGTTCTCAATTGCTGTTTCGCTGTTTTCTGTCATTTTCCCTCCTTGGTCCAAGGGCACATATAGCTACATGGCGATGCAGGGTGCAGGGAATACTAATTAATCCTAATCTCGCATATTGATGAAAGATTCTCCCTGCTTCCTTGTGATTCCCCATTGTATCCCATGATACATCAGCTTGCAAGACAGGACTACACTGGAAATAAAGCAGTTCTTGTCACAGAGACTCATCCGGAGACTGAACTGCAAGGTGAATTGGGACTGTGGCCATCTACCAAGTCCACGTTCTTGTGGAGCCACTTTCTCCGCTCTGGCTGAAAGGTATTGCCAAAAAAGAAAGTTTTGGGGGACCTTTGCAGGGGACCTTTGCAAAAGTTAAACAACCATTAGTGTTGTCAGGTCTGCTTGACATGATTCACTGTGTAGAATTTCCTCCTCCTTTACTTAACTTTCATAGTTTTTTTGTTTGTTTGTTTTTTGTTTTAATCTTCTGTAAATGCAGTGATTTCTCTTCCATCCTTATTTGCTTTTGTTGCTTGGCTAGGAGTGGAAGAGAAGGATAGGGGAAACATGGATAAATATCTGATGTTAGAGTGAGCAGGGAATACTAGCATTTTTACAGCATCTATGCATTTGTGTAAATTGATGACAGAATTGCTTTGGCTTTTTGTAAGAGTAAGCAAAGTTCTTTCTCTGCTGGCCATAGGCAAGCATATTTGAAGCGTATGCTTGCACACTTCATTATATAATTAGAGAATGAGGAAGGGAGGGTGCACTTAGTACTTCGAAATAATTTTTTCCTTATGTTATAACTCAGTTGTAGGATTCAAAACCCTGGGAGATGTCATTCCTCAGGGGAAACTGTCTTTCTCCACCTTTCTCCTTCCCTAAAACTTCCCTCTGATTTCTCACTGCAGATTGACAGCCCAGCCCCTCATATTGATTGTGGTGCACAGAGCTTTTTCAAGGGTCTGCATGGAAAGCAACTGTTTATCAATATTGCCCATTACTTCCCAGCAACTGCCTTTTCTAATTTTCTTTTCAGCAATGATTGTGGAACATGTTATTTCTGCAGAAGGAAAAATTTCTATGGGAAAATGTGATAAATAGCCTCCTTTATATATATTAGATTTCAACACAGAACAGTGACACCATGCCATTCCCATGTCTCCACTACGAAAACCACCAGGTTGAAGAAGGATCTAGATGCCCAGCTGAGCTAATAAAGATTCCTAGAATTCCTTACACAGTTTGTGTTTTTTGATTGCCAAATATTCCCACGAAGGCAGCATTTTTGTTCCATAGCCCTGATTTGAGCTCTATGCCTTGTTGTCCATAACAAAAAGAGGCTGCTCATGAATCTGCTTTAACTTGATGAGGATCCTGAAGCTGGATCTCCTACATCAGACCTCCCACAGAAAAAACTGAAACTCCTATGAGGTAGCTATGGGTGAGTGTCTCGTTTCTCTTAAAGCTATTTCTGTGTAATGGGTGTATAGGAGGGACTTAAAAGCCTCTCTCCCAGAGAGGAGCCAAATGAGACCCGGAGGCAAATCCCTGATTTTGTAAGATTCTTGAGAATAGTTCCAGTGCAGTGTTTATAACCCAGCAATTAGAAAGCCAAACTGAAAGAACTTAAATTGTGGCCTGAGTTTTGATGTGAGCCCTTCTGAAGCTCCAAATTATTACTAAGAAGTATGAACTTGCTTGGAGTTCAAGCTCTGAACTTTTCAAAATGTCCCTCACCAATAAATCTAATTATTATTGCCTTGCAGTGATTCTTACAAACAATGCACTTGGCTGCCTAGTCCACCCACGCTAAGTGAATAAATATGAACGTTTTTATTATCAGATTATTTCAATGTTACACAAACATTGCTTCATATTAAATATTTTCAGACCAATGACACATTTGTATTCAGTGCTCTGAGTGAATGATACTTGTTCCCTGCCTACTAATGGCTATAATTAATATCTCTAAAGCACCTTGATATTCTATTTCATGCCAGTTTCCCGTAAGTAAGGTCACTGTGAGAGTAAGATTTTCTCTACTGCCTTTCCTCGCTAACATTTTCATCTATATATAATTCTGCTGAGTAAGCTCTCAAGGTGAAATTAATTTTTTACAGTGCAGCTGGGGGGAAACATACTGCCCTGTTTCTAAAACCATTCCCAGCCCATATGCATAGCTGCAAATTTTATGAATGTCTCAAGTGACATGTCTCTGCAAATGCTTTAGAAGCGCTGTAGAAGCTGTAGCTCTTGCTTTGTAAATTAACTTTCAGATGATTGTGAGTGCATGTGGTAAAGTAACTCTACTCATGAGGCACTGGAGCATAGACGCAGGGCTGGATTTTCTGCTGTGCTGCGTTCGGTTGTTGCAGTGGTGCTGTGGCCGCCTGAAGAGCTTCTGGACAGCACTGGCAAACTCTGCAGTTCGAGGCTAGCGGAGGCTGCAGAGTTGGCCTGTGTGCTGAGGAGCAGCCTTGCTCAATAGACAGACTGCAGACAGGGAGTGAGCAGAGTTCAAGAGGAGCTGGCAAGGAGTTGGGTTTTATGTCTCCCTTCAGGTCAGTACCGGAACAGATCTTAGAAATACGGCATAAATCAGAACAGACCTCTGGTGGCTCTGCCCTCTGCTAGCGCTGGCCATGCTGCCTCTGGGTCTGTGACTCGCTCGCAGGTGCCTCCTGCTTTCCCTGCCAGCGTTGGGCTTTGAGCTGCTTACGTAGAACTGAGAAACCACTGCCAAGTTTGATGGAGCACCGCTTCCCTACAGTGCAGGGTGGCATCCTACAAGAGGAGTAGATGCCATTAAAACCTGAAACACTATTTCTTCTAAACAAAAGGTATCAAGAAGTTTCATTCTTGGAGAGATACTAGTCATCTAATAACAGCAGAGTGCAGTGATGAATTTGCATTTCTTTCTCTGCCTTCTCCTTACCTCAGACTGAGGTAGTGACTTTGAGCTGCAGTGTGAGCTCTAGAATAGAGTTTACTGAGTCTCAATAAACTTAAGTCTTACTGAGCCCTGAAACAGGCTTTCCTTCTGGCGTTAGACAAATTGTGAATCGTGCATTCACGATTGTAAAATAGCAAATATTTCAATGCTTTTCTTAGTCTTACGTTCTGTGTAGAACAAGGCATGCAGTTGCTCTTCCTTAGACCAGGTAGCAGGTACCCAAGCTTTAGGAGGAGGGTGGTTTGAGTTCTGCTGCTGTGGGGCTCTTGTGTGAGTTGTGCTGCAATCCTAATCTCTTCCCCTAGCGCATGCAGGGCTGCTGTACACCTGCCTTTCCCTTTTCCTAGGCTCCCTTCCAAGCAAATTCTTACCCGGGCTTTTTGATGCAAGCATTGGACCTTCAGTCCTGTGGAGAAGAGAGGAGATGAGCACAGCCCACTCTGGTGCAGGGTGAGGAAGGGGAAGTGCTGATGCCAGGGACAGCGCAAGGCTGCGGGGGGTACTGTCCCTTGCATGGGGTGAGAGCAGGCTCCAAAGCCAGCACCATGTGCTGGCAGGAGTGCTGCTGGGAGGGCCCTGGGGCACCAGAGACATGGCCAGGAGCTCATGTGAGAAGCCCTTGGTGTGGCTCTGCAGCCCTATTAATATGTTTACTGCTCTCCTAGGATGTGCCACGAAAGGCCATGACTGTTTCATTTGCCTCTGCAAGTGAACTGTCACAGGAAGTAGGAGAGGCCTTTGGGTCTTGGGACAGTGCGAAAGCGTTTAGGAGGAATTGGGAATGTAAGGAAAAATTCTGAGGAAAAAATGCTTTTCCTGGAGCTCACAAGAGTCAGTGCTCAAGGAGAGAATTTGGGGGGTTTGGGTCCTCTAATGAGGAAGTTAGAGACTTCTAAGACACTAGCCCAGTGAGAGTGACTTGGGCTTGAAAGTAGTAGTAGTAGTGCGAATTCTTTCACACCCCTATCTGTTGCTCATGCCTTCTGATCAGCATCTCGGATGATACCTTTCCTCATTCTCCTTTAAACTTTGTGAAATATAGATGTGTATGTGCTACAAAGAGCAGTCTAATGTTTGTGAAGCACATTAAATATCAAAAAGGCTGTGTAACTGCTGAGCTTAGTAAGCATTATTCATTAATGGTAGCCTAACATCAGAAGACAGCAAGAATTCAATTGGTTTTCTTTCCAATGTGCTCCATAAACCACCTGCTTAAAATTCATTCTTCTCCCTGCTGAACAATGTTCTGCTCTGCAGTTGCCTCCTCCACCCTTCTCATGTTGGGATCTCAGCTCTATTGTTGCATGCTCTGGAACTGGAGAGGGCAGAAAGCAAAAGCTGCAGAACAGAGACTAACTGAGCTGCACAAGCCTCTATTTAGTTGGCTCAAATGCAGTGTACTGAAGATTAATCTCTTTGTGATTTTTGTTTTAATTTTTGACGTACTGGAAGATGACTGTGTGCGGTAGGGACAATTGTTGCAAAACGCTTGTGCCTCGGGAGGGCACAGTTAAAATAAGCAGTGTGTTGGCGTCTGAGGATGAGCACAGCCAGAGCTGCTGCTTTGGTGCGTTTCCCCAGGGGCAGGGAGAGTGTGCGCTTGTGCACACAGACATGTACATGTGTGGATGGAAGTGGGACTGAAGTTGCCAACTTGTTGCTGACACGTTTCTTATTCTGCTTTGTACCAATATTTTGTACATTCCCCTGAAATATCTTTTTTGGACTCTGTAAAGGCATTGTCTAATCATCATTTTTATTTATTTATTTTATTCCTACCCTGTCTCTCCCCCTCCTTCTCCTCTAGTCAGCATATGCTGTGTCAGTGCTCAAGGAGTGTGCTAAGCTGCGACCTACAGATGCCACCGTTCCTCTCCTGGCTGCCAAGGTCTGCATTGGGCCCCTGCACTGGGTAAGCAAGCTGATGCAATTCTTATGTAACGTGTCAGGTACCGCAAGCAACAGTGCCATGGTGGAGCTGCAGTGGGGAGGAAGGGGAATTCCTGTTAAAAATCTCATAAGCACATGTGCGTGTATCCAAGCGAACAAATATTCACCACAAAATTTAGCAGTAAGTCCGTCCTGGACTGAGTGTTGCTGGCATATTAAACAAAGGGTGTGGGGAGGGGAGTCATAACAGCACCTTGGGGACTGCTCCTTCAAGGGAATATCCGGAGTGACATTGGCCACCCTTGCAGCCCCTGAAAGACAAAAGTTAATCATTTTAAGTGGATGTGGTCGTTGGACTGTCAGCCAGTTCAGCTCTGCTGGGCAGCTCGATCTTTTGTTCCCAAAGCTGCTGTGCCAGGGTTTTCCGTTCTGGATGCGCTAATGTATACCCCAGCAGCGGAGTGGGAGTGGAAGTCTGTGCCTGTGAAATCCTGATTATTCCAAGGAGCAGAAACATCTGTCAGTCTTTTTGCTGCTTGTTTTAATTAACTGAATGACAGGCTGCTGTTTTCACCTCTGTCCTCACCACAAGGTGTCCCTGCAGTCAGTGAAGGATTAGAGTTGCTAATGTAAGTAAAACAAAGGGACAGGAAAGCAAGGAAGAAAATACCAGAAGAATCTGCCCAGATTTGGGGGAAAATTGTAGACACCAAACTTGTTTTCTCCCCTCACCCCTCTCTGCCACCAATCCCCTACATCACTGTTTGAAGAAAGCTTGTATTATTTAGAAGAACTTGAGTTATATCAGTGAGTAGATCTGGTCCTATATGTTTTTGAATGAGCTTTGCTGTTCTGAATTATAATGGCTAAGATCATCTGTGATTCATAAAAAATTGAGACACACCTTTTTATAGGAAAAAAATCTTGCAGGCCAGAGGGCCTTGAGGGCAGCCTTGCAGAATTTACCCAGCCTCTCTCTGTTCTTTAGAGTGATGTAGCTCTCCTGTACCTTTAGCTCAATGTCTCTATTTTAAGGGCTGAAAGTTCTGTACACAGTGAATTGCTTTTATTAAAGAATGTTTTTCTTGATACATAGAGACTTGAAAACAGTATCTAAGCCAGACATAAGATCTGTGTTGAACATTGTTATTAATATCTCTGTTGATGTAGCTTTCAAAGCAAGGTTGGCTTGTCCTTAGTATAAAACATCATCAAGTATGTTAAATATTCCTCAGTGTAGGCTCTTAAGCTAGAGGAGCTCTGTGAGCTAAATGCCTGCATTCACAGGGAGCCACAGTGTGGGACTGCGAGACCACGATGCCACCTCTAGCAGTTCTGCAGTCTCAGTTCTTGTCAGCAGGCAAAAAACATCAGCAGAATGCTTATTACATTTGAGGAAGAATCGTTCTCTGAGATCAGGCTAGTTTTGGCCTTGGAGCCTCAGTTTTAGTATGGAAGACAAACTCCTCTCAGTAGTGCAAATGATCCTCCTGCCTTTCTGCTTTATGTACGTGGATCCAACAAAGAGGAGGCACAGAATGAATGAGGAGAAGAGCTGATAATTGCAACAAAGAAGAACAAGTTGGGAAATCAAAAGTTGAGGCAACATGAGAGGCTGAAGTTGAGAATCCTGTAATGAGGGAGCAAGGCAAATAGCAGAATCACAATCCTAGGTCTCAGAAGAGCAAATGTAGGCCTCTTTAGGAACCTGCTTTTGGAAGAATTCCATGACTTATGGTCCTGGAGAGAAGAAGGGTCCAGGAGGGCTGGTTGGTTTTTGTCGAGCAAGTAGCTGCAGCAGGAGGCCTGCATAGCTGAATGAGAAAATCCTAACCAAAGTCAAGCCTAAAAGGGAGAGTACAAGAGGTAGAAGCAGGGACAGGTGATCCAGGAGAAACACAGAAACACTGCCCAAATGTGAAGGAGCAGTGTTGGGGAAGTCAGACCTTGTCTGGAGTTGATCCTGGTAAGGAAGTGAAAGGCATAAAGAACGGTTTCTACAGGTATATAAGCAGCAAAAGGAAAACTAGGGAAAATGCAGATGTGCTCCTGAACAGGGCCTGGGACCTGGTCTTGAAGACCATAGAAGGCTGAGGTACTTTTTGCTGCCTTTGCCACAGTTTTTACTGCTAAGATTTGCACTCAGAACCTCTGGAAACCAGTGGGAAGGTATGGAGCAAGGAAGACCTTAGTGAGGAATACTTACCCTCAGTGGAGGAGGATCAAGTTAGGAAACATTTAAGCAGACTGGATGAACACAACTCCACAGGACCTGATGGGATGTACCTACAAGTGCTAAGGCACCTGGCTGATGTCATTGTGAGACCACTCTCAGTCCTTGAAGAGTCATGATGATCAGGGGACATTGTTGAGGACTTGAAGAAAAAAAAAAAGTGCTATTCCCCTTTTCAAGAGGGGCAAGGAAGAGAAGAAAAAACCTATTTTGAGGACAAGAAAGTGTTTAGGAGTAGTCAGCATGGATCTACAAAGGGGGAATTTGGCTTCACCTATATGATGCCCTTCTGCAATGAGATGACTGGCTTAGTGGATGAAGGGAGAGCTACCTGAACTGCAGGGCTCAACAGGTGGTGATCAGTGACTGGACATCACTGACTAGTAGTGTGCCCTGGGGGAGTCATACTTAGGCCAGTACTGCTCAAGTACTTCCTGGATGATATGGATGAAGGGACAGAGTGCACCCCCAGGAAGCTTGCAGATGGTGCAAAAGCAAGAGGCATGGCTGATTTTAAAAAAAAAAAAAAAAAAAAAAGCTTGTGCTTCCACTCAGGGGGACCTCAGCAGACTGGAGAATTTGACCAACACGAATCTCATGAAGTTCAGCCAAGGAAAATGCCAAATGCCCTATTTGGAGAACTATGTCCAGTGCTGGGCTCCCCAGCACAAGATAGACAACAGACATATGGGAGCAAGCCCAACAAAGGGGATATACTCAAAACTCAGCTGTGTCTCAGAAACGTCCTCTAGTTTTCCCTGCCATGAGAAATGGGCTGGACCAGGTGACTTCCAGAGGTTCCTTCCAATCTCTGTAATTCTGTGATGTATCCTGAGCACTACAATTTCTTTTCTGGCTATTAAACTTCACAAGCAGACAACAAATAGCAAATCTCTGACCTCAAAGACAGTATGCTAACCATTTGTAAATGTAAGCAGTGGTTTCAGGAAGGCTGTGGTCTCTTTAATACCTGCTAAGCATGTGGTCTCTGCTGTAAATAGCCTTCAGACAAAATTTAAATTGAGTGAATGCATCTTTTAAGATTCAGTGCTAAAATCAAGATCTATAATGTAATCCTGAACAAGCTGAAGTTCTAGCAAAGGCACTTTACCAGAGTTGCTGGTATTTGTTCAGGTGAGAGCCACGTTTCTGTACTGTGAGATAAGAAATAGTGTAGGATCTTTCTCTTTTGCATATGCTAGCTCAGCATTTACTCAATTTTCAGTGCCAAGGCTTGAATTTCAAATTGAGTCCTTTAACTGTGTCTACCACTTGTGATGATAAGGGTCATCACAGGGGTGAACTGTCAGGGTAAAGACCCAGTCAGGGTGAAGAGCTGAATGCACAGTTAAGAGCCCAAATTGAAGATATTTCAATTATATTCATTACTACTTTCTCAGAACGACCTTTTGAACCTGCCAGCACAGTTAGCATGTAAAAAATACATATTCTCTTTAACTGTCTCTATAGCAAGGTATTTCATCCACAAATCTGTGCTCAGGCAGTCCAGGACCTCCAGATTTCATATACAATGACAGGTGATCAAATCACAGTGTAAGCCTAAATAAATAGGAGAAAGAAGGGAAAAAGTTCTCCAATTACTGTTCTTTTTGACTGTATGAAACACTTCTTTTTTTTTTTTTTTTTTTTTTTTCCCCCCCCAGTGATTTTTACATCAGACCCTCACACAGAACTGAGATGTGGCCTGAAATGCAAATATTATTTCCCAAGAGCCTAATCTTACTGCAGTAGTCTGGAGTGGAACCTTGCAGACTAAAACTGAATGAAAAATCCCTGTTCCCTCTTCCTTTCACCCAGGAGCTTATACTCTACCCCAGCAACTTCAGATGAAACTGTACAAGCCTTATACTTAGAGGTAGTGAGAGGGAAACAAGCATTTTTTTGAGGAAAAAAAGAAGAAATGGTAGGTTCCTACATCTAATAGTTAGAAATGCTTGTGAAATTACTGGCAGACTCCTTTGCCTAATAAAGATCTTCCTGCTTAGGTGAGCTGTTTTGCTAAATGTCATCCTTACAGTAATTATTTGCATTTAAATTACATGGCAATCAAATCAGAATTGAATCATTTAAACTGGAAGTGAACAAGTTAGTGCCAATATAAATAGAAAACAGGATAAATGGGCACTGGAACAGTTTAATAGTTTATATATTACATATTAACAGTCAAACACTCAAACATACCTTTTCAGAACATAAAATATGATTAATTTCTCAATTAGGAAATATATCTATGTACTTGATTGCTGGTGAGTCAGGAAAAGGGTGAAATCTGACCACAGTTTATAAAAATGAAACAGCTAACTTGCATCTCCTGCATCTGCCTACTATATGCTTTTGGTGCAATATGGTACCTAATTTGTTTATAGTCCACAGAAAAGCTGTATTTTAGACTTTTTTTTTCCAAGTAACTGACATAATATCATTTATTCTGCTGAATAGTTGCAGAATGTCATGAGTAACAGTTGCTTTTTTTTCTTTTTTTTTTCTTTCTCTTTTTTTCTCCTTATGAATCAGACAGTCATTTCGTGTTGCTGGCTTTTTTCATATTGGCATCTTGGCACACTTTAAGAACCAAAAATAAATATTAATTGAAATGTATCTAACGACATACAACATTGAGGGTGTCCAAATCAGATGAAACAATCTCGCAATGCAGAATAAATCAAAATAAAAGCATGCATTCATAATGTGCCATGCAAATCAATATGTATCAGAGCCTGATGTGGAAAAGAGCCGAATGCCCCCAGCTCCTGCTGTGACAATTTAACCAGATTATTAGCTGATGCAAGTTGGCACTGCTCCAGTACTGTTTTGCTGGCACCAGGCTGGTTTATACCAGCGGATGATCTGCTGTCACCAAGCCCAGCTTTCAGGACTGGGCCTGCAATAAACAGCTGAGGGAGGTAGGCAATATTTTCATCATCCTGTTTTCAAATTACAGATTTTTCACAAATAAAAACAAGGCAGAAGGAACAGTAAAACAATATTTCGTTAGTTCTAAAGCTTATGCCCGTTGTCTTAGAGAAGCAAAAAGCTTCCAAAACGTGCACCTGTGTACATAGTGCTTGTCTTGTAAAGATGCAGTTGGACCTATACTTGATAAAGGCCATGAGATTTTCAGCAAAATTGGAACTTTAATTTTATACCATACCTAGCACATTACACAGGTGTGTTTTAAATGTTTTAGTGGGTTCAACATCAGTTTTAAGGCACCATGCTCCCCAGCACTCCTAGTTTGCCAAGGTTTAAACACAACTATTTGCCTAACTCATGTGAGTAGTTCTAGTAAGTGAATAGAAAGCCGTCTTTAGCCATCTGTCTTCTAGCTCTCTAGAAAGTACTGTGAAATGTTCACCTATGGAAGCTTGGAGTATCATTTTAAATTTTCACTAGTAAGTTGATATGACCTACAGTAGCTTGTCCACACTGCAGTTGTTCTGCCTTGGGCCAGTATAAATTCAGAGTGCAAGTAAGTGCAAGACTTGCAGTTCCCTTCTTCGCTTGGCCTTCCTTGGCATGGCCTCAGCTGAATGCAAACTTGCCTATTTTGGCAGTGATTTTGAGTTGCAGCATGAGTTGTTTTTCGTAGCACAATGCTGCTGTTTTCCTGAGTAATTCAGCTTGTCCAGGTGTATTCAGCACCCAGTTGGGGCAGAAAATACTAAAAATGGAGATTCTGGGTACAGGCAAGTATTAAATACTGTTTTTCTGTTTTATGGGTCTTATTTAAAGGTATTTAGGGTCCCTAGGCTGCTTTATTGTTTTTTTTTGTTGTTGTTGTTGTTGTTGTTGTTGTTTTTCCCTCCAATGTGGTGGAGGTGGAGGCTCTCTCTAGGACTTTGTAAATATACCTGGATTCTGCTAGTCCTGGGATTGTTAGATTCTGCTTAGTCCTGGGATTATCTCAAATGTTCTAGGACTCTGTCCTAACAGAGTGGGAAGACACAAATCACAGTCTTAGTATTTTCAGTGGCTCACAGTTGATACCACAGAAATAGCATTGCTTACTCCTGAATGATGACAGTCCTATAGGATGGTACAAACTCTCCCTCTGACTGATGTGATGTTTTGGAGAGACTTCATCCTGGGGCAAAGGCTGAAGCGCCAGATGATGCTGGGCCTTCTAGCAAAACTTCCCTCACTGCTCTGAATTCTCGGGCCCTAGTGTGCACAACCAAGTGCTCCGCTCCAGTGCTTTGCTGGCAGGACAGACACTGCCATCAGTCAGGGCAAAGGAAGAATAAAGTGGGACTAGGCCACAGCATATAGACAGGCATAAAGAATCTGTTGAACATGACTTCAGGTCAGTACATCGCAGTGTGGGGGTGGTTTGTCAGGATGAAGATTTAGGACCGTAGTGCTTCTGCAGTAATAGTTTATCATCACTTTCTGGGGCCCCTTAATCTGATAGAGCTTCTATCCTGTCTCTGTAGGAAAGAAATGCTGTGGATGTGCTCATACCTGGTCATTTAGGAGCCGTGGAGCTGCATGGAGATGTTTTAGCTTTTACTGCCATATGAATAATATTGAAAGATCAAATCTAGACCCTTTACCTGAATTATTTGACCTGCTGAGCAGACTGTCTAAAGGACTGTCATCACTAGGGAGAGAGGCTATGAGCAAGCAAGGATAAGGAGATTAGAGATTTTCTCCATCCTCTAAAAAGATGTTCTTTTTCACATCACACATGCTTTTTCTGGGGCAATTCCAAGGTTTTAGACATCAAAGATGGCCAAGAATCTTGTTTTCTATTCACCTCCCTCGTAAAAAAAAAAAACAAAACAAAACAAAAAAAAACAACCTTTTCTGCAGTGCAGGGAAAGGTCTGCCTGTTCCTAAATGCAGGGGCTGAGCAGGTTGGCAGGCTTAGCAATGGTGACATGTAGAAAATGCTGAATAGTCCAGCAATCAAAAGCACATAGATTTTTTGTTTCCTGACATAATGTGATTTATTTTGTGTGCTGTAAACAGCTGTGGGGTTCAACCTTTTCACTATAATGCACCTTTCTGACCCCTTTTTTCTTATGTATTTTTCTTCTTTCTCTTCTGCCATTATTTCTTTTTTTTTTTGTCTGTTTGTATTTGTGTTTAGTGTCCACACCTACAAGCTGCTATGCCAAAAATGATACTGAGGTTAGTTCTTCTAGTTAACTCCCCACCACATGCAGTCTTAAAGTGGTATTTTTGTGTAGATGCCCTTTTCATAGGATTTGGTCCTTCATTTGCTCCGATCTTGCTCCCTCTTGCTGGGATCCAGGCTCCCCTGTTCGGCCAATCTTGTCTGCTCCATGTCCTGTCTCCTGCCTTCACCTCCTTCCTCTGCAGCGTGGGCAGCTGCCCTTCCTGGGCTGCTCCACCTCAGCAACCTGCTTGGCCTCCATTGTTCTCCAGCGGGGCTGGTGGGAACTGACTGCAGCTCCCACTTCTGGTCCTGGAGGGTGTGGATTCAATGGAGCTGGGCGTGAGCCCTTCTAAAAACAAGCTGGGTGGTGGCTGCAAACCAGCTGGGTGGCCGTAGGCCAGGGGACAGCACCTGCTGTTCCCCACTGCCTTGTCCGTGTGCCCACGGGCTTGGCTCAAGCGGTCACCAGAACCTCTGGTCAAATAACAGGGCTTGCTGGAACAGCAGCTCCCTGTTTCAGGGAAAACATCGCTTGTGATTATGCAGCAAACAACTGCACCAGTTCCATCAAAGGTGTTGGAGGGAGTGGGAGGGAAGAAAAAAAAAAAAAAAAAACCCACAATATTGTGATCTTAGCAGCATCACTTTGCAGTTGGGCAGTGTGTTTCTCTCCAGGTGCCTGGCGTGCGCTCTTCAAGTGAAGGAGCGGTTACATAGCTAGGGCTTCTGAGTGCCTCCTCACAGGCTGTGCAGCTTGAGTTCAAAATACAAGGAGTTTATTTTAGGTTGTTTTTCCCAGCACCTACTTTCTTCTACCCAGGGTCTCTGAACACAGGGAGCCTCTTCCCTCTCTCTCCAACCTGAGGTTCTGCCCCTTTTGCTGTGAAGTATTCAGTGTGAAGTATGCAGAATATACCAATAGTAAGGGGGAAGTCAGAGAAATATCTTTGGGATTCCTCCTGAGAGAATAACAAACAGTGATGTTAAGGGAGCTGGATTCAAGCTGTTACCTGCACAGGGGTGCTCAAAGAATCCCCTTTTCAGTAGCACTGGTGGCAATGCTAATGAGCAGATTCACTCATGCGTTTCCCAGTCATAGCACTCGAGGGCAGGGGGCATCCTGTGGCGCAGAGCTTGCTAGCAAGGGCCTGGAGGATGCAATAGAAAGTTTCAGTCTGTGTTCCTCACCCTTCTCGGTCAGTGTTGTGCTGTCCTGACGTGGGAGTCCTCCTTCGAAGTGAATGAACCGTTTAGCTTTCTGTTATGTGGAGGTGACCACTGAGACCTCAGAGCTTCTGAGAGTCCTGCTGGGTGGGATGTCCTGCGCCTGGCACCACACGGGGACAGGGGCAAGGGAGAGCAGCTCCTGCCACTGGTGGCCACCTGGCGGCATGAAGGAGCTGCAGCTGGAGCAGCCGTGTCTGCCGGGACTGCACAAGGACTGGGGCTTTGCTCCTCTGCCCCCTTTTCCATGGGGGCATCTCCTATGCTTAAAGGAGCCCATGGGCACAGCGTGACTGGCATATGGCAAGTCAGGCTGGCTACTGGTCACGTGGTGAGGTGTGGGGAGGGATTTTTTCCATGCAGAATGCAGGCAGGTTAGGGACAGTTTGCATCTGGAGGATGAAACCTCACAGTGGGTGATGCAAGTGGAAGGGTTGTCTTTTCACACTTGCCCAGAATGATTGAAGAGTGGGAGTATGGGAGAAGAGGGGGCAGATGGCAGTCACAGCAGGGCTGACAGGGAAACTGGCTGAGTGCTGTAAGAAAGACAAATAAATGTTCTTATAAACAGACCCAGCTGCTGAACTGTACTGGGGTTTACAAGGCCATTTATTTTTGAAGCAGCCTTCAGCTGACCAAGCTTGCTTTTGTGGGAATCGTTGTGGCTGGTCAAAGTGCCGTTAGTGCTGGTGCGAGTAAATGTTGACAAGAATGGTTGTGCTAGATGTGCACTCTCAGGCATTCTGAAAAGTTTTATTTTTAATTATTCATACAACAGGCTAACCTGACACAGGTGGCCCTGGGTAACTGGCTGAATGGTGCTGCTGGTTTATGCAGTATGGGCCATCAGTCAGGGACTGGAAACACCATCGAGTGACTGTTTGCAGGAACAATGGAGTGAATTTTCTGCAATCTTAAATGTTTCGATTTCACCTCCAAACCTTTCATTTAATCTCCTTAATCTACCCACTCTTGCCCTTGTTTGCTAGACATTAGAATCTCTTGTATAATGCTTTTCTTCACTTGATGGGGACTTCTTGAAGCAAAGCATCCACGGCGAGAAGAGATGAGGAAGAAAGAGAGTAAGAATATAGCTGTTTATGGGGGGAAAAGAAGTGCGTAATTAATTTTCTGGCTGCGGAGATTTCATGTCCTACATAAAAGTTCCCCGGAGCTGAAGAATTCAGTCAATGTTTCATGGGAAGGTTTTGTTTTTTCCCTCTGTGCCGCATTTTGGGACGTTCTCTTCCTCCACGATCCCATGCTGCAGTCCAAAATATGCTGCAGCACGTGGCAGGGGAGGCAGGAGGGCCGTGGGGCTGTGCCTGGGGTTGAGAGCTTTCTTGGGCCAAGCCCTGATCTTCCTGCTCTGACTGGAGTTTCAAGGTCTCACCGGAACATCGCGAGTGGCAGCAGGACTGTTCCTGCTGTTGTCAGCAGCCTTTGGATTATGCTATTAAAATGGGCCCTTGCTATTTAGTTAGGGATCTCAGCACACCCGTGAAGGGGTTTCCCTGTTCCAGTTAGTCTTTCTGGATTCGCAGCAGGCAAGGCACGTAGCAAGTGTGCAGCGCCTGCGCAGCGCTGGTAGTGACAGCTTAGGTGGCACGCTGCTCTGAGCGTTCAGAAATGTGGGAACTCGGCTGCCACTAGTGTGAAATGGTCATCTCGGGGATCCATGCTGGTGAGGAGAAGACACGAACAGTGGTGATTGCTTCTTCATTCACAGACTTCTCAGCCTTTCTTTGTGTTGGCACTTGTTATGTCTGTTATCAGACATGGGATTTTCTTATGTCTGATAATAACTAATGGATGCCAACCTTTTGTTTGTCAGCTGAATACCCTAAAGTGATATAAACGGGCAGCCCCTTGATAGGCTGGTATGGTAGTAGATTCTGTTCGTAAATAGAGAATTAATGCAGAATCAGTGCAGAATGGAAACTTCTGGTTTGCTGGTACATTTTTGGCTGCATTACAGGCGACTCCTTTTAGGTATTAAGGAAGTACTAGGCTCTGAAGTCTGACAAAGCTGAGTATTAAGACAGTGCATTTCAGTTATGTCTGCATTACTTCCATTTAAAACAGCTGGATTCCAAACAAAATCACGCCGCCTCAAAACAAAATAACCCCGTCCCCACAAATGAATCACGAAACTTTCTAACGAAAGTTTCCAAAATAGGGTTTTTCAGATAGTATAATGTTGTCTGGTTCTTAATTAGAGGAGACTGTTGGCTATGGCTGACAGGACCTGCAGACCATCTTGTACACAAGTGAGGCCTTTGTAGGCTTTAGATCTTTCAAGCATTGACTGCAGCTTTCATCTGTATCTCTGATTTAGGCCCTTTGAGATATTTAAAGCCTCCAGGTCTTATTTTTTTTCTACTTACAGACAGTGAGTGATGTTAATGAGAGTTTAAGTTAGAAATGAAATCTATCATATAGTAGAAGAAGAATTAACTTATTTTTGGTAAGAAATTAACATTCAAAATGATTTTAAAGGTGCTAAAGCTTTGTATTTTTATTAGGCGTAAGTCTGCGGGGCAGGTGGAAAGGAAGCCTAGAGGAACAAATCTGCTCTGTAACAGAAGAGGCAGGCTATATTTTACCATTTTGGAGGCTGTTTCCATGAAGATCAGTGGAGCAAAACACTATGCACCTCCAACAGGACTGTATCCTTGCAAAAGATGCAAAGATGCCTACTGCACACCGACTTTAAAGGTCATGCAGTGTTTTGGGTCAGAACTTGGGTCCGGAGTTTGCTGCCACCTTCCTGTAAGAGCAGAACTGCAAGTGACAGCTGAATTCAGCCTACAACGAGGTGCTTTCTTATTTTGCACTCCTAATGTTTGCTAAGGTTTAAAAACATTTTATAGCAAAACCAGAAAGTTGCAAATTCAAAGGAAGACTCCTGTCAGACCTGTCAGTGAACTGTCAAGATGGTAAGTAAGTAGGTTTTTGGTCCACCGTGTGTATCTAAGATAGCATGATTGGAAGGGAAGTATCAAGATAAGATAGAGGGTCCTTCATTCACCTTAAACATTTGGAAATGGTTTGGGGTGGATGGCTCTAAACAAAGAAAATTTATGAAAACTGTGAGGGAACTAAGGTCTGGTAACCTAGCCGTCTATGTCCTCCTTTCTGTGAAAGATTAGTGTGAAAGCCCTCTAAAGACTGGCTGACAAATATAACAGAGTTAACCTTATTGAAGCAAACATAGTGGAAATACCTGTAATTCTCATCTTACCTTCATTTGCAGCTGGAGGAGGGAGAAAACTTCGCTAAAATGGTGATAGACCTGGGCGTGGATGCAGGAGAGTTCCTGGCAAAGGGTTACCTGGCACTGGGCCTGACGTACAGTCTTCAAGCTACTGATGGTGAGTTACTGGTTTAGCAACTGCATTGTGGAAAGCATTTGTATTCGAGCAATGGAAATTTGTTAGAAACTTCTAGTAGTGACCAGGCAAGGAAAATAATCAGATCCCAAGGCAAAGGGGAACTATTCACTTTATTTCAGAAAACCATCTTCCTTACCAATAAAGGTGAAGTCTTTATGTAAAGTAAAAGCCCTAAACATCTCTGCTTAGGAGATACTAAACTTTTTATAGCCAGCAGTTCTGATATGCTTTATTTGAATGTTTTTAACACATTTCGTTCACTTATTTACACAACAGTCAGTCGAACTTTCCATTTATTTTCATATTTTTGTTACCCACTCATAAATCACATAAGGAAATACAATCCAAGAATTGGAGACAGATATGCCTGACTTCAGTTCTTGGCGTGATACTGATTCCCCACAGAGATCCAACCTCTCTGTGATGCAGTTTCTTTCTCTGCTTAGAAATAAACAAGATAAAAATATCTCCCCCAGAGGTACCCACGGATGATGAGTAGATACAAACCGCTGAATGTAAAAAAATAGATTTTTTTTTTTTTTTTTTTAATGTTAATTGCTTGGGTTTTGATAAATGGACAATGGGTTCCTGCAGCTTTGGTGTTTGGAAGCCCAAAGGTCTTGAAATCCCAGTGTTTGGAAGAGTTCTAGGTCTGCCTTTCATCAAGCTCACAGCTGGGAACAGCCTTTATTTTCTCTGGGGCTCTAACACCCGCCTTCTAATGTAGTTTCTGTGAACAATGGCTGAACTAGTTTGTTTCCTGATCATGTGTGGCAGTCCCTCCCTTGTGCCAAGAAATGGTTTCTCTGTTGAGTGTTTCCCGTAGAAACAAACCAACTTCTTCCAGCTAATGAGCCTGAAACAAAGGTAAAGTGACAACTTGAGTGGTATTGTTGAAGCGCACTGGCCTTGCAAGTCACAGCAAACACCTCCCAGGCATGTATTTGAGCAATACATGCACTGTACTCCGCAGTAGTGCAAGATACTATATGTTTTCAGCCAGGCACTTCTCTTGGATTCTCCATTTCACTGCCTCAGTACAGTTCTCCCTAGGAAGTTCACATCAACAAATGTGTGTCCTTCCTAGCCTGGGTTTTTTTGTTTGTTTATTTGTTTTAATTCATTAAACACTGAGTTCTGCTCAACAGCTTCGTTCCTTAGGGCATTTTGCTTAGATTTTGTTTAAACTGCTTCTGAAGCTGTACAAATTCCCAAATACTATTTTCAGAGATAGGTTTTGCATGTTAACCCCATTGCAAGTTATATATTGTACCCTGTAGGAAAACTTGATTGGAGCATTTCTAAATAATGGAGTTGTAGAGGTCTGTGTTGTACTCTGGATCTCTAAGCATTAGGGCCAAAAAATATCTGAGTCATAAACTTTCTTTTTTTTCTTTCTTCTGGAAGATAAGTCTTCCTTGAGCTTTCAAGAGATTGGTTGGGATGTCATAATAAGTGTCTTTTTAATATGAAGTATGCAATCTTCACAGCAATTGCCTTAGATTTTTTACCCAGATTAGTATCTGATTTATGTTATGAAACAGTGGAATATCTGCTGCTTCTTTTTCCTGTTGCTAGTCTTTGATTCAGTATGTCCCATCACTCAGTCCTTTAAGGGAAACCTAAGAAGTTTGTTTCCTGCTTTGAAGTTATATCCTAGTAAAGCAGATTAATACTTCTGATGCTCATGAGCATGGAACAGCGTTTTAACAGAGAGCATTTCACCAAATATGTATTGCAATATGTTTTCATTAGTGTTGTTTAAAAAAAAGTAGCTTATCACAGAGAAGTGGGACTTGAATGTGTTGAAAAGAGGATGGCAAATACCTATGTAATTCTACTTCGCGCTATTGATATTGTTTATGCAAGTTTGTTGTTCTGCATGTGCACAGACAGATACACAATCAGCAGTATGTTTAGGTATGTAATTTCCATAACTCCACATTTAAACCGGTTTTGATTGAGACAACATTTTTGTTTGTGCTGTCAGCCCCGGAGAAGAGAGCCCAACCTTGCAAGTTCACGCAGTTTTTTATTAAACCTGCCTGATTCTGTCTCCTCAGTGCAAGCTTTTCCTTGTCTGCAGTGGGGGATTTTTGGTGATACAAGCAACTACTTAGGAAAAAAAGTATCATTCTGGTGAGGAGAGAGGATGGGGGGAGGTGAAAGGAAGGAGGAATTTGCACAAGGTTTTATGAAGCAGAACACAAGTACTAAACAAAATGAGTCATATCTATGGGCTATATTTGTTCCTCAGACACGCTTGTGTTACCTATGATAGAGACCTAGCAATTCTCAGCGGCAGGAAACCAGGGGGAAGAACCCAAACAACTGCAATAAACACAACTCAAATCTATTGACTAGTTCAACTTACTATTCTTGATATGCTTACAGATATACTATTTTTTACAAATAAATTTATTTTTATTTGTTCACTTTCTTAGTACTTAACTATTACAAAATTTATGCCAAGCTAATCTAAGTGTGCTAAAAATGTACTTGGCTGTTTTTTAGCTAGATGTGCAAGCTGCAGAGTTCTTCAAAAATGACATTCCCAGTTCAGCTGCCCTGTCTTTCAGCATTTCATTTTGACATTTTTTTTCCATGATGAGGCAATGAACCATGGCACAGCTTCTCTTGCAGTCATGTATTTTTGTATAAAAAAAAAATATAGATTTTCCATTTTAAAATAGGGGAGAGAACTTAAGATTGCTCTCCACAAGAAACCTCTTCCCCTGTTCTATTTATGACTTTCCACTTGGAATCCATCATGAAGACTGGTAGAAAATTACAACAGGTCCTCTGAAGCACATTTTGATCTCTTTTTTTTTTTTTTTTAATTAAAATCAAATCATGCATCCACTGAACCTTCTCAGTCATCTCGTTAGCCTGCTATCTCTTTAATTCTCTCCCCAAATCACAGCTCTATGTTCCCCTGACCTCCTCCCCAAATTTATCACTTCTAACTGGAAGGCCTTTACTGTACAAATGCCATGGTTAATTTGGAGCATCAGTCCTGAATATTGTCAACTCAAATTTTAACCTATTTGTCTCAGTCAGATACAAATCTAGAGACAGATGGCAAGATTTCCCACTCCGCTGTAGCTGAAGTGGTTCATATTGTCCCTAAGAGGTGACACTCACTTGTTTCCCAGCCATGAGGAGGCAAAGTTGACTGTAATCGTAGAATATCGGTGCCGTTTCCACAACATATTTTTTGCAATTACTCTCAGTCTACGTGTTGAACAGCCTTTTGTCAGAAGTCTTGCTGGGCAGAGAGTTGTCCTAGCTTTTCCTTTCTGTTGAGGGAAGGAGGAGAGACGGTAAAAGCTCTGTCTTCCCCATTGTATGGCATTCTCAAAACGGTTGTGTAACCTACATAAGGAATCTCCTAGTTTCCATAAGATCAAAATCCGACATATTTCTCTGGATGAATGTTTATAGCTAAGATCAAAAAATTTCCATCGTCTCTTCAAGCATTTTTATGTGAATGACAATCCCAACTATTTTATTTTTTTCTGTAAGTTTTCTTTCTTTGTTACTACTTTTCAGTATTTGGCAGTGCACCTGACAAATCAGTTTAAGGCTACAGAGAGTGAAGTGTTACCAGCTGCTTCTTTAAATGCTACATTTTGCATGAAAGCCTGTATCTTCAGATTTTTTTCTCTAAACTGACCATTTTTTTGTCTGATTTTTACTATTTAGGATGGACTTTATGGCATAAGCAATTTTTGATCTTTGTGTTTTGGGAAATAACGAATACTGCTATTCCTCCAAAAAGTTGTTGGAAGGCCTAGCAATGAAAAAGGACAGATCACTTTGGCAAAAATAAATTAATTTCAAAGTTTCACTCACTGCTGTTATAAAATTCAAAGAAACTCTGTATGACTTTTCTAGAAGAATACCGTTTCAGCTTCTCAATAAATTATAAGAATGCTTGAATTTATCAGGTTTTATTTCTTCAATATATACTACTCAGTCGCTTTGTTTTCTGAAGCTTCCATTGACTTGAGACATTTAAGTGAGACAGGTCCATAGCTGATTGTTCACAGTTGGACTATCTACTCGTTACGCTGTGCTGTTGATCAGTAGCTCTCAAGTTCGAGATAGGTAGAACAAGAAACAACTGCCGTGTAAAGTCTGAAAAAATAAGAACCATGAGGAGCTAGCCCATGTGCTACTGAACAGTATTGTTTGCTCTTCAGACTATTTCAGAACTAAGGAAAACATGCTTCTCTAAGCTCTTCCTCTATTTTCCTTGTGTTTGATGATGATGACACTCTTATGCTGGCACATCAAGAATCTGCTGAGCCTTTTCACCAAACCTGTTTATGGTTTTGGCCTGGAATTATTTCACATATTAAGAAGTGAGCCTAGGATCCTTAGGCAGGATCATTAGTCAAGGAATTGGATATAGCAAAGCAGGCATTAGTGGATAATGCTACACCTGAAGCTACACCTAAAAATTTGTTGCAATCTTAACAGAGATGCTGTCTGCAATGGGGCATGCCATAAAGCTGTGAATTTGTCCCTCTTCAACCTGCTGTACCCTCCTACACGAAGACAGTGGTTGAGACAGCCTGCTTCTGAGTCAGAATATGCTACTGGTTGCTGCCTTTAGCATATATACCAACTTGGCAGAGAGATTGTTATGTTCTTACTGTATCCTCTTCTCCACTCAATGCCCATTAGTGGCATATGTTAATAGAAAGCTTTTAGCACATCAGGCAGGAGAATCAAGAGTTTTTCATAAGGAAACATAAAATGACTTGAAAAATTGCAATAAAATACTGTTTTGTACTGTGAATATAAATATCACCAGACTTCTACTGTTTTTATGACCCCTGTTTGAAATGTTCTGTGCATGTGTAGCTATTTAATTTATTCAATCTGAAACACTGAATTCAACTCTTCAATGACACTGAGTCTTGTGCTACAGCTACCCTGAAGGGCTCTCAAGATGAATTAAACAAGAAAGCACTTCAGACTTTGGAGAGGTGAGTAGGAATCTTGCTGGTACTTGCATTATTTATTTCTTTGGGTGAATCCAAGGTAATTGTTTTCTAAATGTTTTATTTTCTGTCTAAAACTGTTCTGTAGATTCCAGCAGTAGTCTGTCAAAACCATTCAAAGGTTTTGATGTCAAAATGTACTCATTCTTTGGTTTGAATGTCCAAAATAAGTTTCAGAAAACACCTTGCTTTGCTACAAAAGAAATAAAACTTGTGCACAGTGAGTTCTACAGTGCTGGGAGTAGCAGCTCCCTTACAAAGTGTCAGCAGGAGAACGTGGAATATTGGTTTTGTTTCCACTCCTGTCTCAGGGAGGCTTGGGGCCGTAGTATGACAATGCTTTCTGCACCGTGGGGTGAAACAGGCTCCACTCCTTCTTCAGAAGAAATTGTATTCTGCCTCTAGTCCAGTGAATCTGCTTTTTACTTTTTTTTTTTTTTTTAAATGCCATGAGCATTGTTCTGTAACCTGGCATCAGCGCCCTTTCCTGGGAGGAGAGGAGATGTGGGTCCTGAGCACTGTCCTCATGAGTATTTATGTGAGCTCCCTTTCAGAAGGGATCTGGCAATAAAAGGAGTTACCATTCTCTTGTTCTTTGGGGACTCTGATCCAATAGTTATGCCCTGAAAGTATCTGTGAGTTAAACTCCTGTGGTGTCATAGTTACCTTGGGCAAAACTCCTTAAATACCGTGAGATCAAATACCTTGTCTGGCAATTCTGGTGTGGTTGGGAGGCCAGATGGGAGCTCCCTGACTCTCTTGCAACAAAGTCCCACCACCTTAAATCCACTAGATGTTTGGGCAGTTAACAGTGTAAATGCAGGTGCCTACAGACTTCAGATATCAACTAAGCAGAAGCTGTGATGGTCTAAGTCTTGGGCTGAAGTACCTAATTCTATTTTCAGTGTCATCAAAAAATGCAAAGCAAAGAAGTGCATCAAAGCAAAGAAAAATGGAAATCCCTGGTATCTCAAAGTTTTAGGAAGAATCTCATATATTCAGTGGCTTTGTACAGATGTAGCAGGTTGAACATGTTAAGATATGATTCCAGATATTTACCCCAAGGGGATTAGAAGGATTTAAAACAAACAAACAAAAACCCACAGTCACTTTTCAGAGTAGAAGTATACTTTAAGTAATGCAAGTTCCTGGATTCCAGTGCAATATCTTGATTACTGTGCAATTTCAATGTAATTGCAGTGCTGCATTGCCTTTAGACTGCATTTATTTTTATCCTTTGACCTTTCCCACTGGCTGTGACTTATTTTCTCGGTATCTTAACTTTAGCCAGGAGGCAGGCAAGCTTCTAGGCAAACATTAGGCACTCAGCCTTCAGCCAACAGGGATATCATGACAGTGAGCTGGTTAATAGTGTCTTTCTGTATCCCTGGATTTGGTTTGGTCTTTTTTCTTTTTATTCTTTTTAAATCTCCTTTTTAAAGTACACGTTGAATCTCTCCAGCCATGGTTTGGCGTATCACTATCCTTTATAATCTGTGGCTGCAAGCCTGGATCAAATATTTTTCCTAATGCCTTTTGAGGAAGCTGCAGAGCCAAGCAATGACTATTTGTCTCTTTTTGAAAGCCGTCTTGGTCTCTGCTCCCATCCTTGTGTCCTCTCCCTGTTTGCTTGTTGTTGGAGAGACTGCTGGAGGTTTCCGAGGAGCTGCTTCACAGAGGCAGCTCTCCCCACTGCAGCAGTTCAGGGCAAAGCTGTCTTCCGTCTCATGTTTTTTAAAGAAGAGAAGTGAAAACAGTGACTGGCCTATACTAATTGCACTTTGATGTCTTTGGTTGCTTCAGAATCCCTTGAGTGATATCTTGACTTGTAGAGATATAGGCCACAGTCCATATTAAACTAATTAATTCTAGAGCCATTAATTATTAGCATCAAATCTAACAGCTTCTTACTCAGGTGACAAGATAACAGTTGAGAGGTGGCTACCATTAAAATGTTTTGTTTCCTGAAGCAACTCTCTGATTTTTTTTTTTTTTTTAATTAGTGAATGAATAGTTTTGGCAGGATTTTAAAACACCATCCTTGTTCACCTCTTATGTCTCCCTCATAAAGTCTTTGACTTTATGCTTTGGGCAGGGCAGTGCTGGTGCAGTCTTCTCTGTTGCCTTGGAACGCAGCCCAGAACAAGGTCAGGAACATCTTTGATGTGAGAGACCTTCCTCTTCCTCTCCTCTCCCTTGTGAAAAGACTTTGCTGTGAGATGGAGCTAGGGTTGAGCTCCCTGTGTCAGCAGCTCACTCCATGGATCAGCAAGGGGACAGTCCTCTGCTCCCTGAGCTAGACTGCCTGAGTGGCACCAGCAAGTGCCCTACAAAGCTCCTAGCAAAGTACAGAAAGCCCCATTTCTGTGTTAGTCTGGCTCAGGGCTTATCACCAGGCTCCTTAGCTCAGGCTCATGCGCACCCTAAGCTGAGGTAAGCAGGGTTGCTGCGAGAGACAGCTCTGCCTCTGCTGTGCTTTCCTGCGCTGTGCCTTGTACCAGCCTTCAGGAAGGACTTCTGCATTTGCTCCTGGAGACACTGCAGTCTGCTCTAGCCAAGGGTTCTCTGCAGGGCTCACCACTGCCTGCTGTGGACTAGAAGGTAACATTTGAGAGACCCAAAGACACATCTAAGGTGGCCTGTAGGAGGAGCCAGCCCCTGTTCTGGTCCAGGCTCAGCTCGTGACCATCAGGTTCTCACTTTGCTCTTGGCATCTGCCTCTTCCAAATTAGAAATCTGCTGTGAACAGTTAGACTAGATGCTGTGGGCTGGGGGCTGTTTTGCATGTTTGAGCATGACTTGGCATCACGCACTTTTGATCTTAATCTTCTAGATAGTTGTCATCACAATAACGGCAGAAATGAGTACTTCTTACCCAAACCAGCCTTTTCTGATTGTTTAAAAGTGTAATATAGAAACAGGTTGGACAACTGTTTTCCTTGTGCTAAATTATTTAAAACAATGCCTTATATGTATCATGAATTAAGAGCTACTTTCTCTCTATCAGAAATCTAAATCCTAAAACATGATTTTAATGAATTAGCATTGAAGTTGTATAATATCATGACAGTTTTGTTTCTTATACCTCTCTCAGCTTTTGTGAGCCTGGCTTAGCCAGCAGAGTGTTGATGTCTTTCGGTGTGCTCTCCTACCACTGGGCTAGAATTCTGTGTAAAAGGATCGGGTTTAGTTCTGTGCTTGTGCATGACTTGTGGCAAAGGGGTTCTGGAAAGTACAGTCTAACTAACAGTTGCTTCTCTCTTTGTTTTCTGTGATTGTCTATAAAGAGCACATGACTTGGCGCCAGAAGATCATCAAATCATCCTCTATGTATCATTGCAACTGGCTCTTGTCAGACAGGTATGTGCAAAAATTGGCAGCCATTAGAGCCTGGGAGAGTGACAGTCACACTGAGCAAGAACCAGACATGCTGAGCAGGGTCCCTTCCTTCCTGCCTGTCATTGGTAACAAGCAGAATATGTTCACAGAGGTTTCTTATTTAAAGCAGTAATTCTACAGCATGCGTGACCCTCGTGGAGAACAGCCTTCCCCAGGGTATAAATTCAGCCCTGACTCCTAAGCGGGGCTATTCCCCCTTTGAGCAACTGTGTAAGGGTAGGTTGAGTGTGAGCTGTTTGTTCTTGTTCCCTGCGTTTCTTGCTGGGTCCTGTTGCAGGCCGCTCCAAAGGCTCTCCTGTTACCTCCTGGTTCTGTAACATGCGAGATCTCACGTTAGTCACATTTGGGATTAGTTTTCCATACTTGGGCGCCTTCAGTGCTAGGCTTTGACAAGTGCTGGAACTGTCCAGGGAGTGGGATTAGTTGGCATTTGAGTGGTGCTGCAGGTGGTAAGTCATAAAAATTAAACCGATTTGTAAATACACTGCACTTAAGAAAATTGGGGCTGTGGTTTTTTTGGTTTTTTTTTTTTTTTTTCTTTAAATCTGTCCCTTCCTTTTATAAGCTAGAGGCTTTGTAAGAACAGCCTGTATTTATTAACTGCTTCCCTAGCTAGATTTGAAATTTCATCATCTTACTCTCTTCCTTTGGCAGGCTTTCTGCTCACTGCAGTCTTCTCTCCTTAATCTACACCACAGAGTCAAACAGTTGGATCCTTCTTACTTACCCAAGCTAATTAGGGGAGCTGTTTGTTCATTAGACTAAACTAATTGTTCCAAGAGAGCACACTCCTGATAATGTCACTTTTGTAACCCTTTCATAATTACAGCAGTGTGTTGTGAGGAAGCCTGCAATAAGAAAAGATAATTAAAATGGCTTATTTAACTTTGTCATCAGCCTGCTGGCTGGTTTATGAGTGCTCAGGGTCTCTCATTAAAAATGCCCAGCTTCCACTCTTTCTTTCTTAGCTTTTGCCTCTTTTGCTCATTGCCATGAGTATAAAAGCATTGCAGCTTTTTGACTAGTACTCTAAAAATAAAGATTTTGTAGTCATCACTCCTTTCACCTTTTCACTGTCATTGGCCCATTGCACTTTAATTCATTCCCCTTTCTTTCTCCCCAGCTGATGCGTGTCCTAACAGTGTTGTTCCATATGTCTCATTTCATCATTTCCCTGCCCTCCTGTTCTTTCCAATCAGTCTCTTGTCCTCGAGTTCACTTTCTCCTTTGTCTCCTCTCTCACCTGGGTATATTTGTCCTTTACATTCTGCCTCTGCTTACCCAGATGTGCGAGCACCATGTGTGATGTAAAATCGGTCTGACCCCTGCTGTGCTGCTGTTTCTCTTTGCCATCGAGTGCGATATAAATCTTTAACGCATGCTTGGAGAGAGAGGAGATACCTGAGACATCTTTATTTTTAGACTGCTGTAAAATAGCCTACTCTTCTTTTGCCAATTTAGTTAATGATAAACATTTGGTAATGCATTTTTAATATTCTTAATTATTTAAAGTATCAAACATATTCTCTTTCTGATTAACTAGATGATAAATGATACTTTTTTTTTTTGATAGATTGCCTTAACTATTGAATGTCCCAGGGCTTTCACAGGCTGTGCAGCAGCACTGACAAATCAAGCTATTGCTATGCAGTAGGCTATAATATAATACCTGAATATTCTGCTCAGCAAAAGGCCTTTTTGTTTCCATAGTCAAGGTCAACAGATGAGGTACCTTAGCCAACACTGAAAAATCTAGGTATCAGCTTGCACAGATAAGAACGTTTTCATAGAACAAAGCGAGAGAGGCAGCTGGCCGGTGGCGTGCCAAGCAGAGTTTGAGCAATTCTTCATTCTCGAAAGACTCTGAAATATTTCCAATAACTCTTGTCTCTGTCAACACTGGGCAAGGAGAGGGGGGAACGGTAAAGCCTGAGCTCTCCTCTGGCACATGACAAGAACACAAAGGGAGGAGGGATGGATGGTTATCAAAGGTTTTCCCAGGATAATGGCTGAATGCTATCAACAACCAACACGAGAGATGTTGTTGTTACGCTAGGTGCTTGCATCTGCACCCATGGTGCTATGTCTCAAAGAACATTGAACTACCTGGAAGGACTCCAGTGACTCCCTGAGGGCCTGAGTTAGCCCACAGCGTTTTAGAGCGGATTTTTAACCAAAATATGGAGGAGTATGAAATACCCTCTTCTGTAAGGAGGGTCTCATTTTATTTTTTCCCTGAAGTTGAAATGCCATCAGGCCAAGGTCAGTATCTGCTGTGGCCCTTATCGACGCTTGGCTGCCAGCCAAGCTGATTGACAAATGAGACTTCCAACCCCCGGCTGCTGCTTCTGTTGCTTCTCCTGTTTCTGTGGCAACAGCATTTAGATCAGCAAAAACAAGGTAGAATGAACATTTTAAAGCTCACTGCCTTTAATGTGTTTCCTTGTTTTTTAGCAGGCCAGTTTCTATGGAAATGGCTCTAGAGAGTCAGAGCTTTTGTTAATTTGAAGTGATAATTCCTTTTACTTTTTTTCTTTTTTTGAATGCCATATAAATTTGTATCAGATAGGTGAAAGCAACAAATGGGTTTTCTTACCATTTTAAAACTTGTGTAATGCTGTTTGATTTGATTTGACCTTTCTTTGCATGAAAATAGGAGGGGAAAGGCAGCCAGAGGCCAGCAGCTGAGAATTAGAGATCTCACTTATCAATTTCATCCGTGGGCTGCCAGCAGGACTAGAAGTTTCAAGTGGCAATATCCAAAAAACAGCTACTGTCTTCCAAAGTGCCTGGATGTGAAAACAAGATAAACACTGGTTAAGAATACTAGAGAAAATATTTTGCTCTTTCTTCCACAGTTTTTATCCTGGTTGCAAGGAGGAGAGATTATTGTCTTGTCTTTGCCCCAGGAGAGGAACTCGATTTTGGCATGTACCAAGAGGTGCTTCTTTCAGTGGCTGCTGGATGTGGATAGCTCTGTTTGGTCTGTCTTCCAGACCAACTAGTGCCTCCTCTGCTGACCTTCAACATGCAGCTTTTCTGTCTAGGTCCTGGCCTAGATTTTTCTGGTGATCAAAAGCAACTTGGACTAGGGATTAAATAAGAACTTGAGTCACGACAGTGTCAGTGCTTGCTTTCCTGAAGTGCTGATGGTGTGCTGCAAGTCTCTTTTTAATGGAAGCTTTTGCCAGTTCATTTTTTCTGTAATGTCTATGCTATAATGAAAGGTGGAAGAGGGGGTTGCTTCAATAGTGTTTACCTGTAACTCACGGCTGATAGGAAGTTTTGCTGAAATGAGGCATGCAGAATAAAAGGCTCGAAAACTCATTTAGATTCACTGCCTATTAAATATTATTTCATTTACTATTCTAAATTTGCAAGTGTATTCTAATGTTGTGATTTCTTTAATGCTCATACAGTTTTTCTTTTTATATCTACAAAGGTAACATCCCAGTGTTGCTTGAAAGGAAACATATAACATTGTCAAAATAACTTCTATTGTAAGAGGCAGCATCCCAAACAATGCATACCATGCCATTATTTTGGTAGTGCTGCAAGGTGGTAATTCTGGCTTATTGCAATATCTTTGCTTCTTAAGCAGCGTGGTTTGAATAATATACCTGTGCGGCTTGCAGAACACTTATGGAGCATTCATTAAAAGAAAGATGAATTGGAGAAGAGCAGCATCTTCATATTATGGGCCCTACTAGGATTTGTGGTCCAGCTAAAATAAGATTACTTTAAAGTCCGGTGCTTGTAGGGAATTTAAGCTGGCAGCTTACCTCTGATACAACCCTGGAGTTTCTAAGTACCATCTGGGTTGCCAACATCCATCTTTCTCATGTTACATAGCTACTTAAATAAATAAACCGTGGCAATAGATTGTTGATCTCTGCTTTTCAAAAGAAGTTTGCATTGACTGCTGCCAAATATCTTGCTTTTATTGTTCTAGAAATTTGGTTTGTGCTTTGTTTCATCTGGTCTGTTGCAGTTTGATTTGTAGAATGCTTCCAGTAAAGAGATAGAGGGTCTTGATGTTATTAAAGGTAGTTTTTCTCTGTTTTGTCCTCTGCTTCTAGTTACACAGCAGAAGGAGAACTCAGTGTAGGCTGCTAATGGTGTTACAGCACTGAGGAATCTTCTCGGGCTCAAGTTAAGCGGTTGGGTGTCAGGGAAGAGGGATTAACTTCCCACAAGAGCCATTGCTTGTGGCTCTGGTAAGCTGATGGTACTGGAGGTGAAGTGTTGTCTCCCAGCACTGAAATGAGATGAGACTGTTGAAAGCTCTTTGCTTAATAGGGAATATTGGGGAACATAGTGGGGGAAAAATAGTTTAGACTGCATCCATTTCAACAGCATGTGACCTTCTGAGGCAGAAGTTTGCAGAAGTAGCCACAGCTGGCTTTGTGCTAAGTCACTTCATACCCATTGCACCTCTGTGAGAGGCTGCTGCCAGCTACCCTCTTAGAAGTGTGAACTTGCAGTCCTGTGATTATCAAACAGCCATTTTACCTGTATATAGTCACAACAATGCAAGTCAGGTCAAGTAACCTTACAGTTTGTAAGTCCTGCAGTAAAGACACCAATTGCAAATATTACCCTTCCATCTGATTTCTACTAGCAAATTAGGATTATCTTTCCAAGTCTTTGAATCACAGAATAGTTGATGTTGGAAGGGACCACTGGAAATCATTTGGTCTAAGTACTGCCCAAAGCAGGGTCAACTAGAGGAAATTGTAGGTTGCCCTGATTCGGAGTTATCTTGTCAGTGCTTGCATTTTTAACATAGCAATGAAAGTACAGAAAGTATCCTAGGAAGCTGCTGAGGGAGCACTGGTGAGTTAAGCCGATGTGCTTACTTTACCCTCCCAGCAGACTGGGATAACACATGTAGTTGATTCAAGTAGCTCAGCTGACGAGCAGTAATTCATTGAAGCTGAGAGCTCCGTCACATATCCGAACCTGAACTCAGGCCAGGATATGCAGCAGTTTCGAAGCTTGGGCTAGATGTCAGCCTGGGGTTAGTCTGTGGGTCAGTTGCATCTATCGCTAGACCTAGAGTCAGCAGGAACAGTGTAATTAAGTACATTGGTATGACTGTGCACAATAAGAGTTAAAACTCATATGGACCCTGCTCCCAGAAGTATACCTGGGATCAGCCAACTCCATAGCAGTGTACTTTTTTCTCTCCTTTGCAGCGTGCAATCCATTTTCCCGTGTGATCTGTGGAAGCCCTGGTAGTATGCCAAGACTGGAGAAGGTCTGAAGAGAAGAGTTTTGCTAGGTGGGAAGTCCTCATAGGACAGAAGGATCTGCATTTTGCACCTCTTAAAGAAGGAGGGGGGAGGAGGAAGATATGAAGAAGAAAAAAAAATCTATTTTGTTTGCTTCAGGCTTCCAGGAGGAAACGTAGACCTGGAATACTTTAACTAGGACTGATTTCAGAGCCTGGAGGGTCTTAAAAAGAAAATTATCTGTATAAAACTGGTAGCCAAAGGGGGGAAAAAAAATCTATTAAGAACTTCCCTTTCGAAAAGGTAGCTTAAAATAAGCCTAAAATAGGTATATTTGCATTCATTATGGGTTTTACGCTTTCTGCCAAGTGGGACTTGATTCTAATGATGTGCTGCTGCCATGAGTGTTAGAGCTGCTCTTTAGCTAGTTGCTAGCAAAGGCGTTTCTTTTTCTGACAGCATTCTGAATCCTGACTCTTTTGCACTTGGTGTTCATGCTTAGCTTTTATTTTATTGATCCAAATCATGCAAGGCCCTGTACAGCCATCACAAAACCCAAAATGAAGCAGAAAAGTGCAATGCTGTCACTCAGCTGAAGAGGCAGCTGCCTTTCCTAGAAAATGGAGTTGAGAACTCAGCTTGCATAGTGGATCTGTTTACAGCATAGGAGCACCACGTCAAAGCAGGAGGGGGAAGAAGGCATCAGGTCTGCTGCTCCTGTTTATGAACTGTGATCTATTAATGCTGCAGACTTCTTTTTTTAGAATGTGTGGGTTTTTTTCAAGCAATGCAGACTTTTAGTTTTGGCAAACTGTTCAAATACTAACAAAATCCTTTCCCTTAAGATGCCTAATTAAGATTTCTACAGAATTTCTCTTGACTATATTTGTTTTCACCTTTGGAAATGGAATCTGATGTAGGATTGAAATAATAATGATTCCCTTTATTTCTACCCCTTCTCCCAGATTTCTGATGCTATAGAGCATCTTCAGGAAGCACTGAGACTGTGCAAAGATGACATGAATTCTCTTCATCTGCTGGCCCTCCTCTTTTCAGCTCAGAAACACTATCAGCATGCCCTGGATGTCATCAACATGGCTGTTGCTGAATACCCAGAAAGCTTTAGGTAAGAATTATTGCACATGTTCTTGTATGGCTTGATATATCCAGGAATGATCTGTTCTCCTCAGTTGTACGCAGGAAGCCTGATAAGCCAAGTGCATTACCAGTGTCTTATTCCACTCTTGGGTGGGCTATAAAACTCAAATGCGTGAGGGGCAGACTGTTCTTTTGTTTTCTGTCTTCACAGTCTTTCTGTTTTTGAAATTAATCATTCTGCTTTTTTTACATTTCCAGTATTTGTCTATTTGTCTTTATCATGCTCATATTTTATATATATATATATATATATGTATATATATATAAATGTACTTTGTTGTATGTCACTTTACAAATGTGGAAAAAAAAGCCGATGAGACAACTATGATGTTGTCTGTCTGTATCACAAATCATTTTATAATTTGCAAATCTGCCCAGTAAAAGAAAAACTAATTCTTCATGTTTCATCAAAGGATCAGTCCTTTGATATGCATGTATCACACAAGTTGGAGATAGCACAGCTAATGGAAAAAAATAAGTCAAAAATCGCATACTCTATGTAATATGTAACTGAAAAGATGGTTTGATTGTTTAAGACCAAGTTTGAACTAGCGTAGACTTCTTGGAGCCAGAGGTTTCCATTGCTCTGTGTTTAATTCCATACTTCATCCATCTAAGCGAGATCAATTCCTTGCAACTTACTGTCATGACCTTTCAAAACACTGAGTGTTGTCTATTGCTTAGAAGCATTCCAGGTACTGTAATATTTTTCTGGTGATTGCATACCAGCTGAGTTTCTCAGCCAAGCACAAGATGCTGTTGCATTGCTGAATGCCCCACTTACCTTCAGAATTGTTTGTATTTAACTGCAAATCTTCAACCATGTGTCTTTGTCTTCAGCTAGCTTGTTTTCTCAGTGCGTCAGTGCCGAGAGGGAGTGATGTCCTGAGGTGCAAGTCTTAGGCTGAGTGAGAAGTTGCGTAGACTCAAGCAAAAAGAGGGTGATAAGTGAGACGAAGACTAGGTAAATGTGAGCTTGGGTATTTTATGATCTTCTAGGACTGTGATTCTATATCAGCACAAAATGCTTTTTGTTGTAAGCTGCCTGTTGCCATTTTAAGTAGCACTGCTGCCCGTGCCTTTGAGGTTGCTTGCTTTATGTATGTGAATAGCCAAGGCTGTCAGTACATATCTTCAGGAATGAAGTGAAAAATAGTTATGGAGAAGTTCTTGAAATTATGTTCTTCCACCAACAGCAGTTCACTGTACCAACATGGGTATGACTGAGACAGGGCATAATGCAGTGCGTGCTTTGCTGTATTTTATAGTCTGATGATAGTAAGCATAGTAAAAGACCTCGTGCTATGCAATCAAAGGTGAAATGTTCCTTGGGTCTGCAAGCACACACAGATAGGTGTTTGGTGTTCTTAGTTAGAAGAAGAAAATGGTGCTTTTTATATGAGGAACAGAGTATTTGCCATGTCAGATCAACCAGCTAGCACATTAAGTTCAGGATTTTTTTCTGGTATTGGATAATAATTTGTGCTCCAGCAAGGGACAAAACAAACAAAGGGAGCTGGGAGAGCTGTTGAGGTGCCTGGCAATCTGATTTCCCTGAAGCAGGAAATAAAATTTTCTCCTGTGCTTCTCCAAGTGCCGATCTTTGTGTCTTGGGAGACCTGGCAAAGGATAGCAAAATATGTTGTTTCTGGGAGAAGGAGATTAATATTCTCATTGAAAGCCACAGGTTCATGCTTGCTCCTAGACACATCACAGACATGCTACAATACGTGCTCCTGGAAAAACCTCTCTTTGCTTCCTGCGTGATGTGTGGTACGTAACACAGCTGGCAGCAACTCATCAAGGTGTGCAGCAGGCCAGGAGTCTGGCTCATGGCCTCTGCTGCTCTGGCTAGCCTGCTAGCCTGTGTCAGAACGGGACTGTCTGTAAACTCCGCAGCAGATGACTGCTGAGTGACAGAAAGGATATCAGAATTACAAGGCAGAGAGAAAAAAAAAGAAAGAATTCTTAAGGAAAATGAATAACAGGAATCCAATGAGGAGTGGAGGAAGCAAGAATAAAAGAACACATCTACAGCTTGGACCACATTTGAAACAGTTCCAGACTTTGCAGGGGTCTAAAGTACAGTTTAGGCTAGGAGGGCTTTAAAGCTCTGTAAAGCTTCGCTGAAGGGAGAGATGTGATGCTATAGTGCATTTCTAGTTATAATTGCCTTAAAGAAAAAATGTAGTAAATTTTACTACATGCTGCATGGGATGACTACAGAAGACTTCATGTAATAGCATAGGCAAGTTCAACTGCAAAATTTTAAAGCTCTATTTAAAAGCAGTTGAGCATTTTTCCAAATTCCAATTGATATGAACCAGACAACTGTGTAATGTGGTGCCTGGAGGCTCTCTTCCTAATGACAACTCTGTTTGGAAGTAGAGTTTGATGGCATATATCACAAAAAGAAGATGAAAGCTGCATTAAGGGACCTCAGGGCTCTGCAGATAGCAAAAGACGTGAGTATTACCTGAACGTGTATTCTAAACAAACAAGAGAATAATACATAAAAAAAACTCAAGCTTTTAGTTGACCCAAACTACTGGCATCCCCTACTGCTTCCATGGTCTCTAGCTGTATGTAATTCAGCTGAGTTTGTTCCTGCTTTATTTATTCTCCCATTGATCTCTTTCATATATATGTTAAAGAAAGAATCATTTGAGATGTCCCAGAGTTGGTTAGAGTGGATCCAGCTACTGGGAAAACAGACTGTGTTGTTCAGCTAGTGTGCAATGTCCTTTGGTATGAGCCCCATAGCACCGAGGCAAATGTGCCCAGGGGTGCCCTGTGTGCGATTATTTACATTTGCACATTTACTTGACAGGTCAGTGCTTTATGTAGTGCACAGTAAGTAGGGATATAAAAGTGGACAGTGAAGATGCTGTGAGATGGCCTGGAATGTTTTGAATTTAGGTTTTAGGGAAGAATTTTGAAGGAACAGCTGAATATCCAAAAGCACAAATTGTAAGAAAAACACTTCTTCTTGAAAAGCTGCATATACTAACAAATGCATTATATTATAGTAATGCCACACAAGATGGAGTGAACCAGAAGAAATACAGTGCCTTGCCATGACTGTGAAGATAGAAGTAATAAAAACCTATGCATAGCAGATATCACCTGAAAAAGTGCTGACTCCTTAGAAGCAGTGACCAGGAAAAAAATAGAGTGCTGTTATGTCGGGTGACCGTTAGCAAGTTTTTACAATGAGTTAAAGGCTGCAGAGCCTGCAGTTGCTTTTCGTTTATTCTTCATGGCATTATCACAGCCGTATCTCGATAGGAGCGTGTAAAAATGTTTGGGCTTGGAAGCCTGTTATATTTAAGACCTAATAAGCAGACCTATTTTGAATTAATTGGAAGGGGAGACTCCTCACAGTTTAAGGTATCTCCCCTCTAGGTCAAAGATGCTTATCGTAAGTCTTTCTTAAAGTGGAATCCTTTGTTTCTTCTAATTTCCAGGCCAGGCTTTGGACAGTGATTTACCTAGTATCTGCTGTGACTACCTCCCCACATTTGTCTTAGAGATAGATTTATCTGAAAGCAATAATATTAGTGAGCACCCCCTCTACCCTTCAAACGTTCTTCTTAAAATAGTGTGTATTTCATTTAGAATGAATTAATTTCCATTTGTAAAGCCTGTGTTCACATCTCCCTCACAAGATGTTCCATGCAGAAGTCCCATGGGTCTGACATCCTGTGGAACCTGCTGCAGAGGCTGACTGACATGGTGCCTCCTTCAGCTGGTGATGCTTTACTTTGCTAGTGTAAAATTGACTTTGTCTTTCTGATTTCCCCGTCTTGGCAGAGACTGCCCAGCTCTCTCTTCACCTTTTACCTCTTAAATGGATTAGTTTCCAACACTGGGGGAGGGAGGGGGCGGAATTGTACCTTATTTGAGGTTGGAGATGAGATACAGAGTTTATGGATACTGTGTTGCTTTATAGTTGTCCCGATTGCATTGTTTTGAGCTTGTTTTTTCTCTCCTGCATGTCCCTCTCCAAAGTTAGAACAATGTCTTCTTAGGACCAAAGAATTTAAACAACCAGTCTTGAATCGCTGCCCAAAGGGACAGCAAAAGTTTTGTTAAATGTTCACATCTTTACATCTGTAGTGGTTCTGCATCTGGCGCAAGAGTTGTGACTCTTTTAAATGACTAACTGCTAATATTCCTTCTTCCCCCTAAACTATAAGTCACTGATTTGTTGTTTTCCATTTCTCAAAACTAGTTTTAAAAAGAAATAGCAGAAAGCTTTCAGGAAGCACTGCTATTCCTCACAAACACCCCAAAGAGGGCCAATGGATTGACGTTTTGGAGGAAAGTAGCTGTCATAAAAATTCTTTTCTTTTATTGAGATATTTGCTATTCCAAAGTAATTACTACAAATACAGTTCAAAAAGCTTAAAAAGCCAAGAAATATTAAATGTCTATTTTGGAGGCCACCAGTAAAAAGGAAGTAAATTTTGCATGCAGTATGCATTGTGTATGCATTTTGTATGTACTGCGTAGCAGTTCTGTTGCTGCTGTTTTAGCAGAAAGCTTTTCTTGCCCTCAACCAGTCCTCAAAATACAAAATCCTCTCCTAGATTAGGATTTACTGACAGCAGATGTCCTTGGCTTCATCGCTACTACATTACTTCACCTGCCCTTAATAAAATTAATCTTCTGGCAAGATTTATTTGTCGTAGTCTGCTGCAGACTGTTATTGTGGGGTGAATGGCTCTATAGTGTATAAGCAATGTCATTCATCAGGTGTTTCTACTCATTACAGAAAGCAAACAATATAAAATAAGGGTCTGCAAATGCATGATTAAATTGGCATCTCCAGTTTGATTTCTTTCCCCATTACTTGATTTTTTTTTTTTTTTTCTTGTAGGTTGAAAATAGACAATTCATGCCTCCTTTGAGCAACAGCTTTAGGGGCACTAGTGCCATACTCCATATTGTTGACAGCTGCAAATTAGAACTATCCTTTTGCCTTTAAAACAACGTAAGGAAAAGGAGGCATCTGTATGTAAGCTACCACTTGGCAAACCTTTGTGCTATGCCCAGTCTATACTAGAATTTTGTAGCAGGATAGTAGGAGCACTTTATTTTTTTTCCGTCTATGGGCAATATGATTGCCTATGCTATAGGAATAGTTTATCACTTTATTCATAAAAGTAGCACTTGGCCTCACTTAGCTTTCAAAGTATAGTTTTAGAGAAGCAGATCAGTGTATTTATGTGACTACAGTTCATTATTCACAAGACAGTGAAGCCCGGTACATGTCTTAATGGCCATGGTGATAAAACAGCTTGTTGAAATTCCCAGAATGTTGTATGTTATTCTGAACTCCTCATGGGTGCAAGACCTAATGATCACAGGCAGGGCTAAATTAGTGTTGGTAGCTGTAGCATGTGGTCATGCTAGACCTTTGAGGATAGGGTAGGCTGCTCAGATTGGATGGGGCACAGGATACTCAAATCTGTTAAGGGCAGAGTTTCTACAGGTTGAATCCTTGTAGTGGTATGTTCACGCTATAGCTTCTGTTGGTGACCTGGAGATGTTCTTATCCCTTCACTGATTCCACCGACAACAATGTGAAGTAATGAAAAATGGTGTTTTGTACTTAAGGTGATACAATATACTATGCTACATGAATGTTAAAAATGAATTAGGCTTGTATGATCCACTTAAGTAAGAGCTGTATGATGTAGAGTCAGAGGGTTGTTCAGAGTTTTCTTCTACTGACTATGAATGTTTGCTTTTGTTGGTATAATATGAACCATTATTGTTTCAGTAAAATTAACCTCAGAAACAACTCATATATTGCCTTAACCATGGGTATAATCAAGGGAACTAGTAGCAAAGTTGCATATATATATATGTCAAAAATAGGAAGGGAAAGCTTTAAGCTAGTCTCCTGTCTCTTATTAATAATTACACAGGAAGCAACGGAATTAATTTTTGTGTTACAGAATCCAAGGTAAGATTTCCACTTTGATGGAGTGCAGGGAAATACAATATAATACTTTCTCTGACACTTCTGCCTGAACAAATGGCTACTGTCTCATTTAAGACCTCTGTAGTGAGCAATTCTGTTTTTCTAGGTGCGTGGGTTTTTTTTTTTTTTTTCGTTTTTTTTTTTTGGCATTGCAGAGGTAATACAAGGTCTGCAAGTTTGTAGGCTTTATGGTAAAACCAGAAATCAATACAAAGCTGCATGAATAAGCATGGTCAACTTGAGACAGTTAACATCCATGAGATTCTCCACTTACAGGTAATTTATTTGTATACAAGTAAGAAATTCCTTAAGGGATTGTCACTAACTTGGTGTTTGAGATTTCAAGTTCAGATTTTGCAGGTTTTCCTGTAGATTCCTGGTAAGTGTTTTCAGGGCAGGGTTGTTAGGTTGTTCTTGACATTATTTTTAGTGTTCAGTGACTGTTTATTGCTGGCTGAAAATGAAGCCTGCGAACCACTTTGTGACAGTAATAGCTGGTAAAGGTAACCATTGATCATTTTAATTTCATTGTGCTTCCTTGATAAGCCAGGCCACTGGCTCTTTGGTGCAGTGTGCATCTCTGTCACATCAGTGAGGTGGTCCCCACACACACGTTCTTATTCCTGCTAAGTGTCATTTTCTCTCAAACAACTGCAGGGTGTTCTGCTTTATATTCAAAGGAAGTGGTTAGGAGACCTGTCTGACTATGCTGAATGCCAGAATATATTGAAAAATAACTTATGCATATCAACTGGACAGCAATGAGTTGAGTTGTCCCAAGGAGCTCTACTTGTTGAAGGTTAGCCATAGTGCGTCCACATTTAGGCTCTCCTAGGTGAATGGGATCACTTGGGGAATGGGATCACTGTGTTTTCTATAGGCATTTTTTTTTTTTTTTTTAATCTCCTAAGGTAGACCTGGATAATGAAGATTAGAAGGAGAAGTAGAGACTTGTGTCCTGCCTGGAAGTCAAAGAGAGAACAAGGGAGATGGTGATGTTTTTGAGGGAAGCCCCGTCCCTGGCTTCTCCTACGGGCTCTCTGAGGCTGCGCCCATGTGCAGAGGGCTGCGTGCCAGCACCTCCATGGCTGACATCTGCTCTAGAGAAGTTAGACCCTTCCTGAACTGAGCCCTTTCATGACTACTTTATTCTACCCATAAACAGAGAAGGGGGAAAAAAAGAGAGAAAAAAAAAAAAAAAGGCCCCATATGCCTCTTCTTGATTTTTGTACATCTACCAAAGGCTGTGGCAAGTCTGCTGTCAAGCATACAAATGCTGTAATCTGAAATTGTTTCCTTAGGTTCAGAAGCCCATCAGCAGAGGAGTAGGGGCAGACAATAGTTTTTTTGTTTTTTTTTTTTTTTCTTGTCAGGCAATCCAGGATTTTCTGAAACTGTTAAAACAGTTTCACATGCAAAGTGAACAGGAGTCTTATGTTTGGATTGGGAATTCTTATTTCAGAATGAAAAATATCAGCTTTATTAGCAGTCACTGACTGTTACAGTCATAGCAGGAAAATCCAGGTCTCCCATGCAGAGAGGTATGGATGCTGTGCTTAGCAAATAGCTCTTCAGTGCAGTAAATGTCTTTCCAGAAAGTCTGCAATGCAGGCAAACCATGTTTCTGTCAGATGAGTATCATGGCCTAATCTCTCTGTGAAAGATATTTTCATTTCCATCTGGAAATTTTGGATTTGAGCAATTTCTGCTCTAAGGTCCTAGGAGTATTTCTCTAATGAGAAAAGCACAAATGTTTTTATTTTTAGTGTTTTTTTTTTTCTTTTTTTCTTCAAAAAGAAGAGGGAGCGGAAAGTATTCAGGCTTTCCGAAAAACTCATCGGGGAAAAGACACTAAGCCCAGTAATTTTTCAGTCACAAAAGTGTTTTTACCTTTTCAAAACAGGGAAAGCCTTTACTCCTCATTGTCAGAAATACTCCTTCTGTTGCCATTGTCAATAACGTCTGTATGGAACCAAATATGACCATGTAGTCATATTCCAGTACTTCAGTCTGTGTTGGTAAAGAAAAGAAAAAGATGAATAAGATATTGCAGTCAAGCAAGAGACTGTGAAGGAGAATGGCATTATCAAATGTCTTTAAAAATAAAGATATCTAAACATATTACTCAATATGCTAATGTTTTTACAGCATAAAACAGAAAACATGATTCATCTTTTATCTTTATCTGACATTTTATTCTACCTATATTCCTTAGCAGTATATTTGTGATAAGCCTCTGTATTTAATGAAATCACTGCTGGGTGGAAAGGGGAAGATAAGGATGGAGGGCAAAGTGATCTGCTCTGAAGTCATTGCCATTAGCAGACTTTCACTTACACCTGCAAAATGTGGCTGAGGATCCCTTGGGCAGTGTGTGGCACTGCATGGAACTGTGGCTGGAAGCATGAACTGCCAGAGACCTGGCAGGTGAGAAAATGATTGCTGTGACCTGTGATGCTATGTCCCTGCCAGCTGGGGAAGGGACAGCAGGCAGATAAGCAAATCAAGCAGGTGATCAAATGAAGATCATATGGAATAAGTAGTTACACTGGTGAAATTGTAGTGAAAGGATTCCTAGACCTCTCTGCTGTTCACCTGGAGTATGGCCGTCTGCCATCTGAACACTGGCGATGACTGCAGTTTATTCTGTTGTTCTTTTGGTGCTGGTAGAGTATGAAGCGCGATGGGGCTCCGAGCCCACTGAGAACAGCGTGTGCCCCGGCAGTGCATGTACTGACCAGAGAGATGGCCAGATATTCATTCCTTGGGTGGGCAAGGAGCCCAAAGGAGCTGTGTTATTGAGTAAAAGAAGCATCTTCTCACTCTCAGAGTTCCTGCAACCAGTTGTTTCATCTGGTTCTTCTGAAATCAGGTATCTACTACCTTAGGGCAAAGGAAAAAATCTTTGGTTTGGCTTTATAGTTTTTAATGATGTCAAAGGAGAAGTTTAGCTGAACACGAAAAACATAGGTCAGCATGAAGCAACGGGACGCAAGAGCGTGCTTGAATCGCCGGAAAGGTTGGCCCGTCGTCTTCAGGCCTCACCAGGCCATTACAATGGCAGCGCCTGGAGGGGCAGCGGTGACGCAGCGCTGCAAAAATGGCACTTGAGGAGAGGCACGTGTGGCATGTGCCTCCCCCCAGGTGCGTGTGCCAAGCACGGCGGACCCAGCCAGGAGGAACGGTGCTCCCTGCCAAATAAGGATGCGGAGCCGGTGCACACCCGCCGTTGGCGCGGGGAGCAGCTGGCACCCGCGAGGCCCCGCCTGCAGCGCGGGTGTGCACGCGGCTGCTCACAGCGTCCCCACGGGGACGCGGGCCTCGGCCACCCAGCTGTTCACATGGGCCTTGCCGCGCCGCTGCGCCCCCCGGCTGCTCCTGAGGCTAGGCATCAGCTAGCCCAGAGCGATGGGCACAGGCTGCAGGGGCGGCAAGCCCGGCGGGTAGAATAGGCACGTGGTCCAGGACTGGGTGGCAGGAAGAAGACCTTGAGAGGGAAAAACCTCAGTTGTTTCCACCTGGTTCCTGGCTTGCACAAACCAAGCACGAGCTGTCCCCAAGGCATAAAGGTCCCTCATAGTGGGTTAAAACAAAGCTGCTGTTAAAATGCACCTCAGGAAACCACTGGAAAGTGGCCCAGAGGCAGCATCCATTTGGGTAGTTCATGCCAGCACCTACCAGCTGGCTGTGCTGTTCTCATTGGGTGTCTCCTGGGTGACTCTTGGTCTATGTGGGATTGCTTTAATCTGTGCTCTTCCTACACGCTTCAGAAAGAATGGTTCCTGTGAGGAAGAGCAGGGAGACTTCCTCTGCCTTGGGAGCTCGGCTTATGGGTCTGCTCTGGAGAAAGAGCTGGTCGGAGATGTGTGCTATAGTATTGAGAGTTTATTGTTTGATAATTTTTTTGCATCCTAAGTGCTTGTGTTAAATTAAAGTTTTTTTCATATATAATTGCACATAGGAGTCAGAGTACATATGATGAATTATCTTTCTATCAGAAATGTTCTTGTGAAACTAACTAGTGTTTTCCTGTTTACTACTTTAGTGTTAATGCAAATGGAAATGCTTGGAGTCTCTTTTGTTGCCAAGGCTATAAACAAAGTGATATCTTAATCAAGAGACTGCACACTGACAGTTTGGAAATGCCAGTTTGAAGAAGAGTTTATTGTCTAGTCCCCTTAAAAAGGAATCAGTATAGATGCACTCTTTAGAGCCTTTGCACCAGATGATTTTAAATTTTAGCTCCTGAGAAGCAGACATTTGCTGTTGTTGGTATAGGATAGCAAGGAAATTGGGGAAAGAGCATCACAGATGTGGTTGAGGGTGAAGCCTTCTCTACCAACTGCCTTGGGATTCTGGGCTATTTCCTCAGAGACAGTCAGCAATGGCCTGGGCGCCCATAAAAGTCAGGGTTTGCTTACCAGGGATGTACTTCTGTGCAAAGCTCTTTGTGGGAAGAGAATGGGAGATGCCATAGGGTAGTGACATCCACGTGGCCAAGGGAGACGCACATGCACCTCAGTGTTGTGTGTGCCGTCTGTGGCATTGCAGGGCAGGAAAACCTGCATCTGGAAACTGTAGGCTCTTGATGTAATTTATTTCCCCTTTTCTTCCTGTCCTCCAATACACTGCGTATGTTTTGTTTTTGTCAGTCATGTTTTGTCTTGCATATCTAAAGACTGCTTTTGAGTAGAGCACTGTTGCATTTCTTAAAATTTCGTTAAATGTTTTTTTTGTGGGCACAGCCATATCCAAATCCAACCCTTATTTTTTTAAAAAGTATTAAATTGCTGTGGAAAGGGAGAGAATAAAGCAAGCTTGACTTAGCTCCTGAATTTCCATACTAAGGTTGATCCTTTCAGGTGTTGGGGGGAGCTAGGAAAAGAAAAGGCGTATTATAAACTTCTGCACATTCATTTCTTAAGCCCTATAATGATATTGTGAAGGAAAGTATCTAAATAAGCTACTCTGGGGATATTTTATTCAGCTAATTGAACTGCAGTAATAACATTAAAAAGTACATAGATAATTCTAGTGCAGAGTTTTGGCGCTATAGAAGTCTTCTTGAGATTCCTTAAAGACTAAAACTGAAACATAGAATCCTTGCAATGTGTCTTTTCATTCAAAAATGCGCATCAGGTACTAATTTAGACTTTACTCATTTCTTCACCCAAATCTCTTGCAGAATTTTAAGGCAAAAACTATGTTTTGAATATGCTGGTGTCCTCTTTTGATCTGATCAAATTGGCTTCTGTGCATGGCAGATCCGGTGTCTGATTTTACAAGATATGTATGCTGGGAATTCTGGCTATAAACAATATTGTAGCTGAATGATCATTTCTTTTTTTTTCCCCCGAACACAGTATAAGCAAAGGTACAGCATAAATGTTGCAGTGCCACAAAAAGGAAGAAGCAATATTCACAAATTATTTATTCCAGCAGGTAGTCATTATTTGCCTACATAGGTTAGGTCATTAGTCTGAAATTGGTTGCAAGATGTGTGTCTGAAATTGGTTGCAAGAGTCAGAAATCACGGTTTTAGGTGTCTCTGTGAGCACTGTTATTACAGGGAAGAACTGATGAAGCAATTCTGTATCCAAACTGCACCTTAAGGAAATCATCTTTCTTACGGGATAAGGCAGGGTTGCTCTTCAGCACTTAGGAGGCTGTAATATACTGCAAGACTTCTTGCCAATGGAAAAAAAAAAAAAAAATTGTGTTGCTCTGTTATTAAAGACAAAGCCATATTGAGGTTCTCACAAACGAATGAATAAATTCTAACTGCTCTCTCTCATGTGTGAACTCTGGAGTTAATACCACTGATTTCTGTATGCTAAGAATAGTACAAAATGTCAGCACCAGCACAGGAAGGAAAAGGAGAGTAAACTGAAAGATACCCTTTCAGTCTTGTGCAGTTTGTGAATCGATTAAAGCTTAAGCTGCGTAGCATATATGACCTACATCTATCATTTAAAAAATTAAATAAATAGCTCTGTATCGGCACTGTAGTAGAAAAAAAAACACTAGTCATTGGTTTGCCCCCAACCTGAGAGAGATGCTTACTGCAGGAAGACTGCAGGTGTACAAATAGAAATGTATTTTCTGGTATTTTCAACTCTTACAAATTCTTTTCTTTACTTGCAAGCAGATTCTATTTGGTACTCTTGACCTTTTAAGAAAAAGCTTAGTGTCTAGATTTCAAAATGAAGAGAAATAAAGCCACACTGGTCAAGTTCTCTTTTGCTTGGCCCAAGTAGGGGAAAAAAATACAGTTGAGAATTGTGCAGATGGCCTGAATCCAACTGGAATATTGTATGAGTATCAGCATCAGATGATTACCTTAACAAGTGAGGTGCTGTCATCTCTATATTTCCACTGGGGTTCTCATAGACCACTTTTCCTGGATTATGCACAATATCAGTTTGTCAGGCTGAAAATAGCCCCCAGCAAAGCAAGAGGAAAGAAAGAAAAAAAAAAAAGCGAAACCAGAAAACATTAACGGAGGGAGGGAGGATATTTTATATTTCTTACTGATGTTAAACTTTGTCAAGCTGAAGTGGGCAAAAATGACAAAGCAAAAAATTGCAATGCTGCAGGGTGTACTTTTTTCATATACTCTTCTAACTGGGCACATACTTTTTTTTTTTTTTTTTTTTCATCAATATCAGTGGCCTCTGAGAAAAAAAAACTATTAAATTTGGTGACCAGTTTCTCTTGTGCACGACAGCCACAGCTAACAGCAGGAGGAAGTCTCTGCTTGCCTTGTGCTGTGCACCATCCAGCTAAATTCCTTCTGTCACCGACTGCAGTTTCAGTGTGTATTTCAACAATGTTGATTATGCTTTCAGGACTTAAATAGTGCCATTAAACCGTTTCCCCAAAGTACGTGCTAATGAGTATTAAAGCACTTGGGGTTTGGGACGTGCATGGAATACACAAGCAGGCCTGAGCGCAGAGCTCGTAGTTTCTGAAGTTTACGGTGGCAGTTGCGTAGCGGTTTTATATAACAAATGCCTCATGCCTTAGTCAGGGCCACTTGTAGTGAAAGTAACTATAGTAACAAAACAAAGTTTCTAGCTAACGAAGGAATATTTCCAAAGAGCAGGACAACGGGGTCTAATCCAGCCCCTCAAATATGCTTATTTATCAGTTTTGTGTGTGTTGCTATTTTAAGACTTACTACTGTATTTTCAAGGCTTTTTAGACATTTTTGTTTGTTTTGGGTGCTTTTATTTTGCTGATACCTAAAACCTGCAGAGGGGCTTGATTTTTTTCTTTTTCTTTTTTTTTTGTCTTTTTTTTTTCAAATGGAATTGTTCAATTTTTATTGTTTATTTTTAACCTGTTTCTTAAATAAGCTTTTTATGCCTCAGACCCTTTTGAACACTTTGGCTGGTTTGAAACACATTTTGACAGCGTGGCAGAATTCCCAAAGATAATTAAGTTCCTGCAAGTTTCCTCACAGCAAATAGTGGGGTTGAGGCCAGAGCCCCCAGCTGAGAAGGGCATAGGCTGAGCCAAACCCTTAGGCACACATGAGCACGAGTACAGCGTATGGCCAGGTTTATGGAATTTAAGTGAAGATATATAAACACTGTGTCTGTATCTGTTTTGCATGCTTGTTTGTGTATGTTAAAAGTGGTAGCGAAATGAGTAAGGCTGGTAATGCAGGGTGCTCCACTGGGTGGTCAGCACAGCTAACCGAATTTGCACAGCCGAAAGGCTGAGGTCTCGGGGTGGCCCGAAGGAATAGGCCTCCCTTGGAGATCGGGGGACTCGGACCTTGGGATTTTAGAGAGCCTGAAAATGACAGCCTGGTTTTATAATGGCAGAAAGAATTATTATTCCATAAATAAGAAAGTGTCATAAAACTTCAGTTGTGTGCTTCTCTGTTGCCAAACCCACGTTACAAGGAGCAGGAAGGCTGTTTAAAAGGAGAAGAGCATTTGCTGAAGCCTGCCCAATCCGCAGGACTGGCCCTATCTCTCCAAGGCTGTAACTACATTTGGACCATTTACCTCCAAGTTTCCATATCCTGACTTAAAAAACCAAGGATTTTAAAGAGAATCCCGACCCTTTGCTCTTGTCTGTTAATGTTTGTCATTTGCTAAGCTTGTTTTCTTCCGTAACTGGAAAATGAAAATGGGTAAGAGACCTAAATTAACTATATGAACTTCTAATACAAGCAAATGTGTTTTGCTTGGAGTGGGTTCTCCCATCCATTTCCTCTTTCAAGCAACAGCTTCTAGGCCCTGGTAATTCACTCGCAAGTGAATTTCAGTGTTATTTAGAGCACCAGATGAAATGGAGATGACGAAAATAGAGGGAAAATTACAGGAAGAGAGAGCCAGAATCTGTTGTTTGGAGTTGTGACAAGGTTAAAGAGGTATCTGAAGCATTTAGGTGGTTTTCTGAAGCTGTTTGTTCAAATCAAAAAAATCTAATAATCTGCCTTTCCTGAATAGTGGGACTCTGTCCCTCCATAAACAAGGAAAAAATCCAATTTCTTGCAAAAAACATGCCTCCTTGATGCTGTTTTGCTATAATAAACCATATCAAAGGAACCTTGAGCTCCTTCCAAAGACATTCTCTGTGAACTTCCCAGCATCCCTGAGATGCATTAAATGTTTTCGGATGGCTTTGTATACCAGTGAAATGAAATGCTCCTGTGACTGAGGAGGAACAGAACAGCTGTTTAACGAGGAATAACAATAGCACATGCCAGATTAGGCTGGGAATTTAAGAAGAATAATCTACCCGTTTGAAGTTGTTGAGATGGTTGAAGCGAGGTAGAATGTAAAGAGAAGAAATTTTACCGTAGCATCCAGGCTAACACCTGTGTTCTCGCAAAATCAAGGCTTAGGCTCTTTAATGTCTTCAGTTAATTAGAACCTTGGTTCTACAATTCATTTAAAATGAATTAATAATGTAAAAAGGGATGGGATAGGTATTAAAAAGGATGAATCTTATGGGGACAAATGTAATCTTTAAGACCCAAATAAAAGTAATCTATTTCTACGTATTAAGAAAAGCTGGCCAGATATTTACAGAATCCATCTATTTCATTTGAAGGTTGGGAAGATTTTTTTTTTTTTCTGCCTAAATCAGCTATAGCAGTAAATCCCATAACAGAAATGTTCTAAAATTAGTAGGACTGCCTGGGTTTTCCATTTTGGCTGCACAATTATAGTTAAGATTATTAATGAAACACTGAACTTTGCCTTTCTCTCTGTTTTAGTAAATTAATAATAGGATGAGTTAATGTAGGCAGTAAGTTTAAGACCTCTATTTACAAAATACCAGTTTGTTGTGTTTTTTGCGGAGTTTGTTTAATGTTGTGTTGTTCTCTAGCAGCTGTAAGAATAGAGCTGTCTCTCCGTGGTGTCTTTGTGGTCCACAAGTTAATGCTTGCATATTGGGCAGGTTCATCCTTTGGCTTCTCTGGAACAAAATTCCTAAAACTGTAGCTCACAGATCCCTGTAGGATCAATGCAGGGCTCAAAAGGGATTGCCAAGCAGCAGCCAGCAGCAGCTCCGTTCCTGGCATACATGGGTCTGAGAAGCAGTAGTAATCACTGCTTCTAAGGTTGTCCCTTTCTCCTCTGGCTGGGCCGTCACACACACACCAAGATTAGTCTGAGATGCTTCAGCGCTGGTCTGTACTCTACAACTTAGGAAAAACCGTCTGGGACATCTCAGCATGGTCAAATATTTCTTTCCCTTCTCTAATTCAGACTTCCTTCTTGGATGACTCCTTGAATGAGATAGGTTGCATCAAAACTGTTATTTATGGCAGCAAAAGAAAAACTTGTCGCTTGCTTGTGTCCTGGGGCAGAGTAGCCTGTGGGAGAGGAAGGGGAGACATGAATCTAGCACTCTGCTAGGTTAGAGCAAACCAAGTAGATCAGGTGTTTCTCAGCTTTAGTGAAGTCTAGATGGTGACTTGTATGAGCTTGGGAGTTCATAGAATCATAGAATGCTTAAGGTTGGAAGGGGCCTCTAGAG
>VZSV01000012.1:8821376-8849594 GCA_013398735.1 Nothocercus julius
CCAGCTATTCAGTCTGTCCAGGTCCCTTTGGATGGCAGCACAGCCCTCTGGGCTGTCAGCTCCTCCTCCCAGTTTGGTATCATCAGCAAACTTGCTGAGGGAGCACTCCATCCCTTCATCCAGGTCATTAATGAATAAATTGAACAGAACTGGGCCAAGGACTGACCCCTGGGGGACACCGCTAACCACAGGCCTCCAACTCGACTCCGCGCCACTGATCACCAACCTCTGAGTCCTGCCATCCAGCCAATTCCTAATCCACCTCACTGTCCACTCATGTATCCCACAAGTTTATGTTTATGTCTATGAGTTTATGTGCTAGGATGCCTTTCAGTGGCTTTGCAAAGGTCATATTTTTATTCTCGGGGCTTCTGTTGTAATCTTGAATTTAAAGATCAGAATTTGCATCCCTTGGAAACAACAAATTATGATCAGAACAGATGGCAGTCTGGAATTTGTGGACTTGTAAGATTTAGTGGAGCATACATCACCATATTTGAGTGAACGAAGTACATTATGTTACTATTAACAAAAACTGGAGAAATGAAGCTCTTGGTAACTGGAATGACACTAAAAATCCCACATTGAGACTGACTTTATTACCTAAAAAATAAATTTATACCTGGAGAAACCTGAGGAATAAAGCTGTAATCTTGGCATAAACTGAGAGGAGGATGAGGAGGATGGGGAATGCATATCATAACATAATTCGTACTAGAGAAAGACCCTTGTATATATACCAAATCTGCCAAATGCAGCTGCACTAGAAACTTACTGTAAGTAGAGAAATGAAAGTAAAGAAATGAAAGTAAACAGGGAAAATGTTAGTTGTGCCATAAGTGAAGCACGGAAGGTTCAGAGCTGCTGTTCCTGCTCAGCGGAGCCATCGGGGCAGGGTGCTGCAGCGTGTCCAGGAGCACGAGTGGCAAATGCTGGGTGCTCTGGTAAGGCGAGGGCAGTCGAGTCACGCTCTTGTACTACTGGACGAGTAAAATATTGTCGTGTACTTCCTAAGGCAGATGTAGCAATAAGCTGCCAGCTCTTCACCGCACCCACGGGTTTTTCCTTCTCTCTTAGCTCGTGTTCGTTGGTGGCCACGTCCAGCGGCTCATGACTGAGTCAGAACCACGGGGTATGTGAAAGCATGAATTCTCCGTTGTAGCTCTGAGGAGCTGCTTAGCTCCGGTCACCCCCTCGCATCTTTTTCTTTTCTCTCAAAGACCCTTTTATATGGTAGATGGACTCAATAATACTTTTACATGCTCTTGCCCTGCCCTCACTGTTCTAAATTTAACATAATTTGGCTCTGTGACTTTACACAAGCCTGCAAGAAGGGCTCTCATCACCATTCAGTTTAGTACCTGTATCTGCTGAGATTTTTGTAGCCAATCTCTCCATTTACATTCTCCTTGGAGTCATCTTGTGCTGAAGTCTGAGGACCAGGGTGATTATTTGAAGAAGGATTACAGTTCTGCATCTTTTTCACTAAGGCCAAAGGAAGCTATTACTTCATCTTATGTTAAATGGCACACAGTTATTTTAAAAACCTTCCGGATTTCTAATGAATTAAATCTTTTGAAGAACAAAGTACACTGATTTTATCTCTATGTTTCAGCAGTTTTTAAGCCCTTCTCATACAATAGGATTTAGTTATGGCATATATCTACTGCTGAGAGAAATATCAGTGTCAGATAACTGTGGGTGCATCTTAGTGTTGGAAGTCTGTTCCAAAATGTCAAATTTCAGGTGCACACTGCGTTTTGAATTGTTCTTCCTCTGTGTGTCATTCCCTGAGGGAATTAATTATGGTAGGAAATATCACATATATAATGACAGGCGCTGTTAAGCCTTCCTGAGGCAAAACTACCAATCAGGTCAGTAAAGAGCTTGATTCTAGGAGAGCTTGAGTAGATTCAATTGCCTTGGAGTGAATCAGGAATTCTGCATGGTGTCTTTGGATATCCTTTCAGAAGGATACCTTCAGGAAAGATATGAGCCTAGTAATGCAGATACAGCGCCTGCGATGTAGTGGGATCAGGGAAGAACAGTGGATCTGTGGTTTGCATAAATCAGTTTAGAAAGGATGGAAATAAGGAGGAAATTGTGTGATTCGAATTACAGCTCGCTTGCGTGCCAGCCTTGTGCAAGAGGCAAAGCAGAGGCATATACCAAGCATCTTTTGTGCCTAATGGTAAAACACAGGACAGTGACAATACTATTATGCTTTCAATTTGACATCTGTTCCTCCCTTTCAGACTAGTTTCAAACTAAAAATGGTACATGCTGCTAAGGTATCAGAAGGCACGGCTTATAAATACGTGCCTCTGATCTGGCCGAGGATGCTCTGTTCTCTCATTCTCCAGGGAGCTCTGTGCTGAATTAGCAGGGTGCTGGAAGCGGAGTAAACACGAAGGTCTTGTTTTGTCCTGCTAGCGGGGGCCGTGCAAAGGAGGTCAGGCTGAGCCCTTCCCTTTTCCGTCCTCGTGTCAGCTGGGGAGATGCTCCCAAAATGAGGTGCCTTCACACTGGGTGTCTCTGTACAAAGGAAGAAAGGGAAGTAAAAAGCTCTGCGACGTGAAAAGCTGGGGCTTGCTATTTGTCACCTGCTCTGTTCACTTCATTTTTTCATTTGCAGTACCCTTATGGAAAAAAAGAACACTTTCTTTTTTCTCTTCTTTCTTTTGGTGAGTCACTGGCTACGTTTCAAGGAGCCTTCCCCCCTCTTATATTTATATTTTTTTAATTTGCATGGCCGAAACCTGAACATGAAGGGATTTATGTAAGGGGCTTGGTAGGGAGGCAGCTGGTCCAAGCCAATGGCAGTCCTTGTGCTCCAGGCCTGGGCTTTGTGGCGCTTTTGGTTGGGGGCAGTTGCGGCAAGCGCGCGCGGAGCTCACGGGCCAGCTCCAGCCACCCACTCCTCGCTGCCCTGGCGAGCGCCTGTTCACTGCAGCTGAGCAGAGCTGAGCGGACCCGCTCCCTGCAGCGGAGCCGCTGCCTCCGAGTGCTTAGCTCTCCGTACCTGTTTCAGTGCAGCTGTTTGCCCGAAACTTGGCAATGAGTAGAGCTTGCAGCAGTACAAAGCACTGCAGTGTTAACAAACACATTAAGGCCAGGGGCTGCGAAGTGCAGACCCATTTCTCACTCCCTCCTTCCCCAGGCAGTGGGTGAGGAACCCATAAGTAAATCCAGGAGCACTAATCCTATCACCTGCACAGTGCTAAAGCAGCAGGATGGCTTTTAAACCATCAAGCCTGTTTTGTTTTAGCCAGCGTTTAAGCTGTATTTGCAGTTTTCTCCTGAGGCACCTTTGCAGGCTATTCCTGAAAGAAAGTCAAATACTGCCATTTTTGAAAGTTGAAAACGTAATGTTTTCCCAAAGGGCGCTCTCCCTTACACAGGCAGTTCTTGGGGATCTGTAATACTTCGTCGTCTTTTCTCAGCACATCAGAAAGAGCTGTCATATTGTGCAGAGAATAGATGTTAACAGGTATTGGCTAAGCCAATAATCTGATTTAGGCTAAATCTGCCATAGATGGCTTTTTTTTTCCCCCCCCTTTTTTTCTCTTATTTGAAACATGGTGTATTTCTCACCTTCCTCTTGAGTTTTTAGCTTTTGCTGGCGATTCCCCCTGAAATATGTTAGATACTTCTGAGCCAATGCTGGTTTTCCCTTGTCTCTAATGAGCAGTGACTCAGGTTATTTGCACAGTGTAGTGTGTGCCTGCTGGAGTCACACGTGCCATAGTGAAGTCACCATGTCTAGAAAGCCTCAGAAATCAGGCTTCACCTTTCAAAAAACATGCCATGTGATCAGGCAGCATCCTTGGGTCGAGTGTGTAGTTTGGACATTTGCAGGAAGAAAATCTGGAAATTCTTTTATGTTTATTTGTGCCAAGAAAGCAAAGAATGTTTAAGTTAAATTGAAAAGCACATGCACTTTTAACTAACCTAGAACTTGCAGAAAACACCCTTATTGGCAAAGTCGGCCTCTGTGGCCTCAGAACTGTCCAAGAGGTTAAGGGCTACTTGTCCTGACTCTGCGGTTAGATTTCTGCAGAATGAAGAAAAAAAGCAGAAAGAATTTCAGTAGTTCTCAGTTTTGGTACATCTTCAGAAACACAGTCTACAGTGAAAAAAAATAACCCAGTGCTACCATAAATACAATTTTATCTGTCTAATTTTCTTAAGTCAGGGTGCTGTAGAGCCAAATGGTAGGTACTGGTTTTGTTAGGCCAGCTTAATCTTGCCAGCAGAGGCTTGAGCGAAAATGTAGCAGAATGGTCTTCGTTTTAGCACAGTCTGTGCCGTTGAAGCACAGCTAGAAGGCTCTGTACACTGCCAGCTCTGCAGTAAAGGTTGCGTTCCTACATCTTTCTGCTGCTGTTTCTGTGGTGTTTTTACCTGGTACCAGTGCTAAATGGACTACATCATGGTTTTGCCTTGCAGACATAGGCGAATATGATTCCTAATCGTAGCAAAATTCAGTGTCTACTTAGCACATTACAAGTTACTTATAGATTCTATAGTATTTTTCCTGAAATCCAGGTACTTTTGCCTGTGTTTTCTTCATTTCCCTCTTTCACCTTTTAAGCGCGTCTTTTCCTCATCTTTTTTCGGACTAGCTTAGAAACTTGCTCACCATCTCTTGCTGAACAAGCTTCTCGTATAAAAAGTATTGTCTCTGAACTGTCATATACTATATGGTGGTGTGTCCTAGCCAGAACATAGATTGAGACATTGGTTGGCCTCATGTGCCCCCGAACTGGTACCCTGTAGTGAAGTTCAGTGGTGTTTGGCAGATTTGTTTCCTTTTTTTCTCATCTCCACTGAGATGTGCAGGCTGTGAGGTCTAAATATTCCCAGACAGGCTCTGGCCATTCTTGTGTTATTCGCATATATGCTTTGTGCTCCGTGAGTTAAGCAGTTAGACTCCCGTAATCTCTGTCCTCATAAAGAGCTTGATCTACCAAGGATCTTAAATACGTGCTTAATTTTTTAGGAGAAAAATAATTGACTCCTTGTTGACTTCAGCAGGGCTATTCACATGCTTAAAGATGAGCTCTTCTGTAAGTGCTCTGCTGGAGCCGTGCCAAAACAGTATATAAATCATAGTGCCCCAAAGTAAAATGATGGAAAGAGTGAAGGCTGTTCGACAATATTACATAATGCATTTCAAAAAAGAAAAGCTTATTTTAAGCTAAGCCTATTGTTTGTGCAGCAAAGCCAAATTTTGTGGTGTTCTAATTTACTAATATAGTGGGGGCGTGATGCAGTTTCAGGCTGGTAGCTGCAAGTATCAGTAATAAGGAAGATTTCATAAATGCGTCAGGTTGGATAGAAATGTTTTATTAATCCTACAGGGGCTTTTATGTATTTTGCTCTATTTTGTTGCATAATTTATATGACTATCATATGAGTATATGATCACACTTTATTACCTTAATATTAGGTTAATTAGAAGGTATTTTACTCTATTTTAGCTTGTGTGAATCTGGATTTTGACTTATATTCCCAGACCTGGGGTGCTTTTAGATGGAGATTTAAGGTGACTTGGGAGGTTAATGTTAAATACTGTTTTATGAGCTAAGGTTCTAGTATCGTTTCCTGCAAATGCTGCCTAAACTACACATGTCCTAAAATACAACAGCAACTACAACAGCACTGTGCAGCACCCAGTTCTGCAGTCTTGGAACAGGGAGTATTGGCAGCAAAATAAGTACTTCAACTCTGTCTTGTTAGTGCTCTTGTTTGTCTAACAGAATCTCCACTGAGCAATTAGAGACCCTAGGCCTGGTTTTGTTTTCTGCTTGTGTGAATCGAGTTATTCCAGTGGTCATGACAGCATCAGAAATCTCAGCATTGCCCTTCTGGAGGTATTCCTATTTAATCAGAGCAGGGTGGATTTACCCAAAAATAAATGTGGTGAAATTGTTAAGAATCAGGTTCAACGAGAAGGAGAAAATATTGTAAAAGTGATGTGGGTTACAGGAGAACTCGACCTGCTCTCCTTCCTGTCTACAGATAACAGCTCTGGAGTTGAGAGCTCCAGTATTAAGGGATTAACTGTAAAAGATATGGGGAAGGTGATGACAAAGACCCTAGTTCTCCGAATGCTTTGGAAAGGTCATTGCCATCATCCCTGTTTTGCAGTTAGAATTGAAGCATGGGCAGCTGCAGTGTCTTTCCCAAGGTGGGTGGAGAGGCTGTGCTAGAGCAAGAAGCCAAATGTGTCCCTGTGATGTCCCCAGCCCTGGCTAAATATTGGTCAAACTGCCGCCCCAGAGTGAAATACCGAGGAGCACAGTTTGCACTAGATGTCTGAAGTTGTACATTGGCACATTTTTTTGTGGGGGTGTCAAGTTTTCATCCACAAATGAGATACTTGACCACTTGGTACCCTGAATTTAAGTGTCAGGGATCAAATCTGCTGAAGAATCTATGCATCTAATTCCTACCTAATTTATGGTTGAAATTAAATAGGAGGCAGACTTCTAAGTTCTCAGCCCTCAAGTGCCTGAGACCTGGCCTCTATTTTCAAAAGTGCTCATGCTGCATCTAGTGCAAAAGTGTCTTCCTTGTAGATGGAGCCTATCAGAGAAAAAACTGTTCAGAGGCAAAACATGGGGAGACACTGGAAAACTAAACTGCAGTTTAAAACATACAGAACCATTGCAAGGGAAACTCCATTGGACTGTCCTAAGGGGAGAAGTTACTTAAAAAAACGTGATGAAATCACTGTACATGGCCAAACTATAGAGCCATTTATCCTGTTTAATGTGAAAGCAGCAATTGGCTGTATAATTAGCATAGTACAGTGTGGTTGTAACTGTTTGATGGTAGCCTCTTCATGGTAATGAGAATAAAAAGAAAAAAGGAGCTACTGAGAGCAACCTGGTAGCCACATGTATGGAGGTAATCAAGAAATCCTAGCAAATTTTGTCAAATAGTTTGAGTGAAGTGCAGACTGGTGGGTCGGGGTTGTTGTTTTCTATTTGTGTGTCAAAGTTAGCATTTCTCTTTCATGTTGTTACAGACATTGACAGTATAAAGGTTCTATAACAGCCTTGTTCTCTGCTGCTGTCTCTGCGCTCACGTCGCCTACACTTCAGCAGAACAGTTTGTGTTTGGATGTGTCGTTTCCTGTTGAGAAGTTTTGTGGGGATAACGACAATGTCATGGGTTTGAGCTGGTGTTTGTTCTGCCAGCTTTCATTGAGAGCATTCAAGAGACTCGTGCCTTGGTTCAGGCTCTTAGCGCTTTGCCTTCACAGCCAAGATGGGAAACGTTCTTTAGTTCCTGGGATTTCTAGATTTTTCTGTAATTTTGCTAATTGTGGTTTTGTCTTTATTCAGGCTAGATACGAACTAAAATGCATGTGCTTTGGGATGACATATAGACATGTTGTTGCCAGTTCCTCATCAGGGCAAGAGGAAGGTGAAAATTCTTTTCAGGTGTATCCCCCCTAGGAATCCTATATAGTACAGAATGAAAGAAAGCTCGGAGCTTTTATCAGCTCTACTGACAATTCACTTCATCCCTGCATTGTTAACAGAGGGTGAAATATGGCAAATCTGAGATTCAGAACACCTGATCCCATTGAGCAGGAAAATAACTTGAAGGTCACCTGCATTTTTTGTGCCTCCATTTTTTGCATCTCTGTGATTAGGCATGGCTTAATTCTGGGGCAAGATGGAGAGGAGGAAAACTTTCAATGCCTTTTTCCCCCAGCAGATCAGTGTGTTTTTTTTCTTTAGAAAAGACTATTAGTTCTTTGTTATTTTTTCCCTTAAGTGCCATCCTGCCTGAATTCAGCAGATAAAAATGGGGGTTGTTACAAAATGGTCTTCCAGGATAAGTGATAGTCACTGGATGGTCCATATTAATGTTGAAACATAATTGCCCTCTGCATCGCAAGCAAGTTTTATGGAATTGAGTGCTTAAATGGGTATATTAGGTTACAGAGTGGCTGCAGATGTGTATGCCTTGAGAAGTGAAGTTTGGGTCCATGCAGCCCATGAACAGGACTGCCCTTCACTTGACTGCTACGAAGCTCGTCTGCTAGCAGGCACAAGCCCCCAGCTTACAGAGGGATGCACTTCAAAAAACACCACTCGCGACTCGAGCTGTGCCAGTGGCTGCTTGTTTGTTTTTGCTGTGGATTTCTGAAAGGTCAGTGCTGCCATTATCTGTTCTGATGATCGCTACTTCTATTCCCTTCCTACTAGAGGTGCAGTAGCCTTCTCAATACTATGTGTCATGAGGGGAGATCTAGAATAATTTTCTTCATCCTGTAAAGTTTTACGTAGGCAAAATCTTCCCCTGTGAAAGCTGTCCCTGCCCTATACGGTGGTATCACAGTGTTAGTTCACAGAGCAACCTTAGCTGAATTTCCGTGTCCAAGGAAGAGCTTGGCTCTGGGCAGGGTGTTCTCCTGAAGGAGATGTCACCTCTGAGTCAGCTGGGCTTCCTGGGCTGAAGCCTGTTGTTCTGTGGACATATACCAAGTGTCTTGTTTTTGCTTTCTTTTATTTTTTATTCATATTTGTGAGGTAAAAGGGCAGGGAGCCGTAAGAATGTGCTGTATGTCTTTAAGTATATGATCAATTTATTTTTGTAGGGAAAGTAATAGATAACATGGCACAGCATGAAGTTATAAAAGGAGGTTGCAGTCAGTACTGCTGGCATTAATTTAACTAGAGAATGTGCCCTTAAATGTCAGGAGACACTGCACAAAGCACTGAGTTATCTGAGAAGACAACAACTTTGATGTTGATGTTATCAACAAAAATGCGGGATATTAAAAGCAGTGTTCCAATTTTGCCGATTTTTTTTTTCCTATTGATAAAATGATGACTGCTTTAGCAGCAAGCGCTCCGGGAATGTTAATGAAACTCCCATGGTTATGGTGAAAGAGCTGACATGGACCTGATTGCCTTGTGCAGACCCTCGCCACTGCAGCCAGCGCAGCAGCTGGGAAGCTGAACCCCTCGTTTGCTGGGAAGGTCCCGCGCTTGCCTCGTACCTTGTCCCCTTGGACCCGCAGACGAAACGAGAGCAGACAATCTGGGCTATAAAAAGAACACAGGCTGCAATCATGTTTATGCTGTATCAAAACATAAGAATGGCCCTTCGTGATCACGCTGAGGGCTTGTCTGTCCTCAGCAGGGCAACGGGTGGGTGCGCAGGGCCAGCACAGAGGAGCGCGGCAGCGGGATGAGCCTTCCCCTCGTGTGTCCTCCCAGCAACCGAGCGCTTCAGAGGCTTTCTGAGCCAGAGGTTGCATTAGCTTGTGTTTAATACCCCTGATGGGCCTGTCATCCGTGAATTTATCTAATCCCTTTTTGAACCTATTTGTGTGCCTGCTTCCAGAACATCCTCTAGCAATGGGTTTTGCCCTTTACTTATGCGTTGTATGAAAAAGCACTTCATTTGCTCGGTTTTAAACCCCCTGCCTGATTGCTTTTTTTGGGGTATTCCTTACTACTTTCATTAAAAGAGCACAGACCACTTTGATTTCCTAATTTTCTTCACGCTATTCATGATTTTATAAATCTCTGTCATCTCTCAGCCTACTTTTTTCCAGGCTGAGAAGTCTATTTACTATCTCCATATATCAAAAGCACTCCATAACTTTGATCATTCTTCTTGTCTGCCCCATCCCCTTTCTAGTTCTGTTAGATCAGCCTGTGTTTTCTATCCATCTATGTCCTCCTTTCACAGTCATTCCCTTAAAGGGCGGGGGGGAAGAAGATTTAGGAGCGCTGCTCCTGGTGAGGGACAGCTGGGCTCCGCAGCTGCTCCTGTGTGTCTGGAACTTGAATCCACGCTACCTGGATCCTGTGGGAGACCCTCAGGCCACCTACCCTGCTCCCGGTTAGGATATTGTGGGGCGGCAGGGCGGGCAGGCAGCCCCGCTGAGCAGTCACAGTGCGCAGCGGCTTTGGAGCTGGACGCCCGCCCCATGCTCTCCCCCGCCGCCCGCGCGCACTTCAGTGTGTGTCCTGTCATTTGTTTAAAGAAAGCAACAAAATGCAAATGTTAGCTGCCAAAGTTCAGTGTCTTCATGGTAATGTGTACGGTTGTCCCCACGACCCCGCCGATTTTCAAAATCCCAAACCAGCGCAGCAGTCGTGTGGGAGGTAAAGAGAAGGGGTCAGTAAGAGTGTGGGTCAGTAAGAGAAGGCCTTGAGAAAAGATTGCACAAATCTGGTAAAGCTCAAGGAAATATGGATCTTTGAGCAGCTGGCTGGTAAACTGGAGGGTAGTTAATAGCAGCCAGTGAATGGCAAAGAATACAGATTATTGGCTACATAACCCTCGTTATTCCTAATTTTGTTTCTTGAACTCAAAATCAGTGGAATGTGCTATTGTTTAATGTTATTATTTATTGCTTGTCATACAGTACAGCTCAGAGGTCCCATGATGATGCCCTAAAAATGTATAGTTAAAGGGCTACATTTCATACTGAAAAATCCATTTTAAAACAGTTTAGAAATTCCTAATAACTTACTGCTTAATAAATCTTTATATACTTCTGTAGCATCAAGAACTTATTAGATTATTAATAAACCTAGCGGCTTATAACTTCTTTCATAGATGTGCTCATAAGCATATATTATTGTACATAGTATGCACATCTGAAACCTTCTGATAGTAAGTATTAATCATTGATTGTTCACAAATTATTAATAAATGAAATCTCAATAGACTCTCGATATCTGGAAAGAACAGACTGCTATATTTTCTTCAAGGACAATATAAAAGAACTTCAAGGCTGAGCGTTTAGCCATATAGGATTAGAAATCTCTCAGGAGGATTAGGTATGTCTGTCCAGTCCTTGAGACCTGTTGAATATTAGCAGCTGAAATCAGTATTTGTGAAAACAGCTATTCAGTACCTCCTGAAATCAACCAAAAGACCTTTATTTTGCTGGGACTTTTATTAAGCTTTCCTGTATTTTATTCTCTGTTTTTTGGTTTTTTTTGTTTTTTTGTTTTTTTTTTGGTCAGCGCTTGGCATGTTTTAGTGACCACTTTTGTCCTTTCTCAAACTGAAATAGTGATGCATGTGAAAATTTTATATTTTCAGAGCTTCATACAAATTAATTTATCTCAGCAAAGTCATCTGTATAAAATTTTTAATTTGGCAGAATTAACATAACAATGATAGATAGCTTGTGACAGTAACATGAAATTACATCCAAGATTAGGAGCCCTTTCTTCTAGGTACTGTCCATATGCATGATTAAAACAAACAAAAAAAAAAAAACCACTGTTAGGAGAGGGAGCTTAGAGTCCAGTATCAGGAGCAAGCACTGGTTACTTTCCATTATAATTATCCCTGAAATTATGCACATTAACAGGAATGATCTGTGGATTTTTTTGCTCATTTTCCTATGCTTATGTGTTAGCAATTTATACATTTGCTTTAGCCGAGATCACTTTGTTTTCATTTTCAGGGACGAGTTACCAATGACTATATTGATAATCTCAAAGCTATATTTTATGTTGAATCTCTTACAAATCTGCTCTGCTTAACATTAAAAGCATCTTGCAAAGGTGCAATAAAGTGATATTAAGAAAATATAATAAAGTGAGATATGTGCATGTATAATTTTTATGGGGAATTTTATGAGAGTTGTGTGCACACACTGATGTGATAGTACACCTATTAGATTTATGTGTAGCCAGAGAGCTGTCTCTGTAAGAAAATCATAAACCTGATATAAGAGTGACACTGGGTTACCTACTTCACTTGAGAGTGTTTCCTGTATTTTTCTTTATTTTTACTGTTGCAGAAGTTCTTAGAAGTTGTGGAATACATATAGCATGTACAGCCTAATGTACCGACTTTATTTCCACCTTCTAACGTTCATGTTTTACTGCGTTACTTTTGTTGCCGGGACGGTTTGCTTCCTTTTGCTGTTCACTCTCTTCCCTTTTGCACTTCTCTCTGCTCCATCATACTCATTGTGTAAGACCATGAACAGCCGCCTTCGGCGCACTCGTAGCTCAGAGATTTGGTAGGGGCCCAGAGCAGAGGCAATTGCTGAAGTTACGTGATTTCTTTCTTAACCTTTGCGTGCCTGTTTCTTACAACTGATGATAACGCCCTACTGAGACATCATTATGTTTTTGTGACCACTTTATTTGTTTCCTGTGTTTCACTAATTATCCTCTGTTCTGTCTCTCTCCTGAGACAGAACAGTGCGTGTTCACTCACAGGAGTTCTTGTATACTCACTGTAAACAGGAGGCATTAGAATGATGGAAAGAAACATATTTGCAATCTGTTTGTCATCTTAATATTTAAGCATACGGTTTAAATTATCTAGTTATTTTGATTGCCTGCACATGATTAAGCCATCTATATCCATACAGACATGGAAGGAAGGAGGATGCTAATATATCCCTACTATATAGTAGCTGACACCCAATTTTTCATTCCTATGTTCTTCTGTTTCATTAATATTATGACTGGTATCTTCTAGCGTCCACGGGCATGGAGTTGCTCAGGGGTGTGTTTTTCTCCTCTAGACCCTAGGCTCTTCAACCACCACTCTCCTGTTACCACAGAGGTCATGCAGGGGCTAAGAAGCCCCTTTTGCTGGGAAAGCTCATAGTGATTTAAAGGATATTATGTACCCTTAAAATAGCATAGATTGGTGGTAGATGCAGTAATTTCATAAGCTAGTAGATTACTTTTAATGGATTCATTGCCAGAAGCATGGTAGGCAGTCATGTAGTTTCTTCCATCTGCACAGCACAGTCTAGAGAATTTATTTATGAACCTCTGCATCAAACCCATATCTTCTGCTTGTGCAGTATCTGAACTTCTTGGAAGGTACCCTGTCTTGCTGAAAAGACATCAAGGACTACAAAATGAATTGTGCACAGGGCAGTTGCTGCAAAGGCTGTTTGCTTTCATGGTTAAGTGTTTGCATTTATTTATAATCTCCATTTGACTAGCTTCAACTTCCAGCACATCCTTGGATCTTCTGATGCGTTAGATCAAAGACTCTCAATTAGAAATCTCTTCTCCGTGCAGGTGTTTGCAGAGTGGAGCAAAATAATTTCTTTGCTGTTTCTTGGATAAACTAAATCAATTGAGCTTCTTAAGCCTCTTATGAAATGTGTTGTTCTAGACTTAGGATCACCAGCATAACCTTTTACTGAACCTCATGCAATTTTCAGCCTCCTTTTAGGATTTATAGACAAAAACTAGACATTGGATTCCAGCGATTCTTGCTGATGCTGCAGACAGAAATAATCATATCTTCTAACTCGTACTTGATAGTGCTTGTGTATATAGGTAGTAACGATTGTTTGACCTCTTAACTATATCACTGTTCAAGAACCTCATGTTCCTGAGACGGCATTCAGTAACACTCTGGCACTCCAGGGAATGAGCTCCCATCCGTGGAGTGTGACATATTCTTTGCTCCTAAGTACACGATCTCATATTTTCTGCTCTGTGAAAACAAGCTTTGTTCATACAAGCCCAGCATACAATACCCAAGGGATGCAGAAACACTTGCTTCACTGGCCAGTTTCCATCACTGACAACTCCCTTGAGTTTTGTCTCATTTTTACTTCTAGGAGAACCCCCAAGATAAGTACCTGAGCCATGGTGAGGACTCCTCATTTCAGTTAGGACGCTCAGCATCTCTAGGAGCAGGGGCTGGTTTTAAAAGCGTTTGTTTTGCTCCAATCAATAGCAAAAAAAAGCAAAGATAAACACTAGAGTAGATGCATAAGATAGCAAAGGGGACAGACAAATTCCCTCGGTTCTGCATGTTTATCTTCTTTTTCTAGCTTCAGTAGTAAGTTGTGTCATTACCAAATCTGTCTTCTAACCTCTCCTTGACCTAACTGTGCAAAATTCCAGTGGTCTGGAAATGAAAGTACATATTCTCTAGGTATAAGAACAGCAGCTGCAGTTACACTAGCTAGAATAAAAATGTACAAGGGCTATCAGTTGTCTTGCCTAGGGGCATAAGATGATTGCCAGCTGGGGTTAGGAAGGAAGAAGTGTTTCCTTCCTCTAAGATATTACATAATTGGCCAGGTGTATTAAGTGTGTGTGTTTTTTTTTTTTTTAATCTATTTATTTCCCTACATTTGCCCAAAATTTAGTATTTAAGCCAGTGCCATATGAAGATGTCAAGCTAAAAAAAGCAGTTTAGCTCGTGTCTTACGGCGATTTGTTTTTATTTTTAATGCTGTCCAAACTAAAATGAGATTCACTATGTGTTTTACCTTGTTAACTTGATAATGTATTGCCTTTAGTGCCGCCCTGCCATATTTGTGACACAAATTTGATCACAGTTGAGGAATATCGTTAATCCTCTCATTTCCTTGTGGGGAATCAAAGTTGAGTCAAATGTAACGTTTTGTGTTAAGCTGTGGGGATTCTTGTTCTCTTGTAGAAGGGGACATGAAAAGCAAGTTAAAATGCTTGCTGCCAGGTTCTCACTTGAGTGATGCTGATTCTCCACATCTCATTTATGAGACACCAATACAGCAAAGTAATTCTCTTTCATCTTGCAGCTTACTCTTCACCAAAGTAAAACTGGAATGGGTACACAAAGGACCTGAAGAGGCTCTGGTGACTTGCAGACATATGTTGCAGATGTGGCAGATGGTATATAATGTTTCACAGCACAGGTAGGCTTTCTCCGTGGTCTGATGAGTTCAGAGATGATAACAAAAATGCATTTTTCTTTAATTGTCCAGATATTACGTACTGTTTAAAAAAAGAAATAAATATAATATTTTCAGCTAGGATTAAAAAAAAAAACAAACAAACAAAAGAATTTAAGATTTAAGAAGCAATTTGAACCAGGGGTTTCTGATCTGGATGTTTAAAATGAACATCTTTATTCAGATGTCTAGAATAGAATAGGGCTGGGTTTTGTGGTTTTTTTTTTTTTTTTTTTTTTTCTTCCTCCCTACAGTGATAAGCCTCCATTTACTGTTGTTTAGGTGAGTGGGTCAGTATTGCTTTTTACCACCCAGGAATGTGGAGGGGAGACACAGCCCTGAGCTGAATAAGTGAAGAGATGTGAAAGCTACCAGATGATGTTTCTTCCTTCCCAACCCATTCTGGATATTGCCCCAGCTGTGATATTACTGTATAATATCCTGGGAGAGTTCCAATGACATGGTACTTACCTTTTATGTGTAATGTCCAGAGAGGTTGTGTTTGATGGGAAAGAACAGCATATTTGATGGCAACAGTCATGTGAGCAAGTTGCTGAAAGCTTGTAGTATTCCCCCAATTTGTGTATGTGTTTACATAGGCCTTATAAGCACCAGAACCATATGTATGGATGGAATGATGCATGTCTATGTGTGCATTGCCCTTGAAGTATTATTAGAAATTCCTTGTTGCTTTAGCTAATCAGCTGCAGACCAAACACAAAAATCAAGATACTAATAGAGCAGAAGAGAAATGGCCTCTTACAGGCTGGAACTGCTGATTTCCAAAAGTCCTAGACTCTTTATGTAAGGATTCAGTCTTGTACCTCTCATGCGAATAATCTCTCTGCCATAAGTAGTCCTCATGAAGCTGAACAAATCCAACTGAGCAGATAGGATAGAGTAAGACTTACTCTTGCAAAGGAAGACAGCAAACTTAAGCCTGAAGAGAGTAAGGTGGAGAACAGACAAAGAGTTCAACCATGTGTGCTGCATTTGGGTCCCAAGATGATTTTTGGCCCTTATTGTTAAAAAGCCAAGAGGCAGCAGCTTTAGACTTTTGATCAGCATCAGCTGTACAAGGCTAAGCACAAGAAAAATGAGGGTTGTTTTTACGAACTTTCATGTTTTAGAAACTTTTATGTTATTCCCAGTGGGGCTTTTTAGTTTTCTAAAAAGTACTTCATTGTCATGCTCTGTTTTGGGAGATACTGCCTATAGAGTAACAAGAATGAAATTGGTACCTGCAGTACTAAAGACTGGATTCACTGACCTGGAAAGCCTCTTGTTTGAAGCAAATTGCAGCAGTATCAACTAACAGTAACAAAATATGCTGTGTTGGGTTTTTATAGGAACTTAAGGGAAATTTTTGTCAGTGGTATTTGGAAACAGATTTTTTAGGGCCTCTTGAAAAAAAGAAGACAGCCTTTGTGTGAAGAAAATGAGGTCTGGTGTACACAACACTTCACTAATTCAGTCGGCAGCTAATGACTTATACAGTAAAGTTGCATTTTAATTATGTTTGATTGCATTTGTCTGGCTTTAGTGTCCCAGCTTTGCAATCTTATTATGACTTTCTCACTAAAAAGTCTTTCAGTCCTTGGTATTTTCTCCCCAGGCAGATACGGATAGGCCATGCTCCAGTCCTCTCTTGCCTTCTTTCTGATAAGTGAATAACAGACTGGGTAACAGTAACAGCCAAGTGTTTCCTTCAGCTCTTGTTGTGACTCTTTTTATTTACTATCTCAATTGCCTTTTAAAACATGGCCATTGGAGCTGCATGTGGCTTCCCACCGTCAGCCTTTCCAGTGTCATACACATGTGGCAAATGACTTGGCTGCTGTCCCTTCTTTGGTGTGTGGAAAGTCATTCTTGGCTTAAGGCTTTGTGCTGCAGTTTTGAAGGAGGAGCTCGTGTTCAGCCTTTTTCAGGGCCTATTAAAGCCTCTGGGAATTACTGTTTTGCAGAATATGCTCCACCTGCTTATTAGGCTGCAATTTCGGTCCTTTTTCCCAGGTAAAAGGCCATGTCATTGGCTGTATTAAGATATATTTTGTTGACTCAGGCCACCTCATCAAGACTACTCTTGAATGTTCATCTCCTGTTGTCAGTTTTGACTGTGGCCAAACCTACGCTGTCCAGCCCTCTCCTCAGCTGCCCTTTACGTTGACACGCAATGTATGAGTCGGCGTTCGGCCATATGCCTGAAACATTGACATCTTGGTGCTGATTACAGCGCCAAAACGTGTTTCACCTCACAACAGTTAGACTTTTATGTGCCCCTGCCATGCCTGATGGCAGAGCATGCCTAATGCACCTGCAATATGGAGATACTCCTGTCGTTCCACAGACAGCTCCCAGCCAAGGCAATCCCGGCTAGGTAAGACAGAGGTGCAGCACAGAGAATGTAGTTCTTCCGTGCATCTGTCACAGCATGGTGATTTCAAATGTGATGTCAGCGTGTAAAAGAGTACAGGAGCCAGCCAAGGCCAGAGGTTTGTGTGAACAAATCCAACTGCCCAAGAATTCAGGGCCTGCAAACAAAAACTATAATTTGGATTACTAAGCCTAAATAAAAGGTTAATTAGCTATTGTAAATATGATTATGACTGCCATGAATGACAATAAGTAGCTGTCAGTACTAGACTGTATAACTGGCAAGAGCAACAAGACTTTGTTTATCTTTTGTTGTTGTTCTCTGTGATAACAGAACAATCATGTTTAAAACCAAATAGCAGTCCCAAGCTAATTCTTTTGCTAGCTTAATGCAAATTCAAAGGCAGTATTGTACAATCCATACCAGAGGGCTGATTAGACTAGAAAAGTAGGCATCCAGAGCAATCAGGAGTCTGTGATAACTTTTTTCCTGGGGCAACATTGGCTAAAGGCTGAGCTGTGCACTTGGAATTGTGCCAGAAAAAGTAGCAAGGACAGTCACTACTCCTTTTGATAGTTTGCCTGTTAATGGATGATGAGAGGAGGTATCATCACCATCTGATCCTAGGGCGATGGCACTCTGTGTGGTGACAGGAAGGCTCAGGAGATCTGCATTAAGTGGTTTCCATTTAGGCACCTGCAGTTTTATCAGCATTTCCTTTGGAAGACCTCTGCTGCGTACAGAAGTCAAGTCAAAGAGCAGAGCAGATATTCTTCCTTTGATAGTGCAGTGCTGTGTAGTAGCTTTTATTTTCCTCCTCCTCCCAAGGAAGAGAACATAATCCCTTTGAAGTGAGGAAATTTGTACCTGTGCAGAAGCTGGTAATTGGTCTACTTTGAAAGGATTAGCATAGAGGTCCTGTGAACAAATCCTTCTGCACATGAACCCAAGGGACAGTGATTCTTCCTGGGGAGTGTCAGGATTCTCTGATCTGCCCCCAGGCTTGTGCCGTGGTTCACAAAGACCCCAGCAGTTATGTAGATCACTGGTGACAACATCTCCTGGAGCCCTTGCTGGCACCGTGTCACTGAATGTTTGATTTCTGCGCCACTTGGAGGGCTGGGGGTGTTAAGATGACCCATTCAAGAGTCTGATCACCTGCACCAAGAAGACGGAGTTTTCAGATCCAGTAGAAGTTAGATGAGATTATTGCCCGCTCTGAGGAAAATACAGTCTCCCTCCTGAAAGGTGGCTAAATAACATGGGTTTTATTTCTTAACAGTGGCTCCGAGAAAGAAAGTAGTGTGACAGAAGTGCCAATGATCAAAAAGCATAACGGAATGCATCTCACAATCCCGGACGCTCATGACACTGATTCTGGTGAGGAAACAGGATTTTTGCTTGCCTGTCCTAAATATGTGCTTTCGTGAGAGAAAAATGTGATATTTTCCAGTGGGGAGGTCTCTGCGATGGGAGACAGGATCTGGATTCTGCTCTCACACCTGTTGCAGGGCTACTTCTGGGCTGCTGAGTGAGTTGCTGTGGTTTATTTGTACCTTGGCTTCTCCAGTCATAAAAACAAAGACATGGATTTCTGCTTTCTTTTACAAAACTATGAGACAAGCACGAAGTGTATTCAAAGAAAATTTATTACACCTCTGCAATAACTAATTTAGTCCCCTCACAAGTTTAACCCTTTTAAGTGTCCTGATCATGCTAGCTAATATTCTTTTGGAAAGCTGAATGTGAATGTCATTTCTATTAGAGCCATGTTTGGGTCTTGGATTTGTGCATAAACTGTGTGATGCTTGCTATATGGAAAACGTACAGCCACAGTAGCACAAACAACAGGGACATCAAAGATAATCTTGGCAGGAATGGTGAAGGAGACTTTCAAAATGTGCTGTTGACTTGTGATTTTATCATGAGTCGCATGTTATCTGGTGTTTCCTTTAAAACCTCAACTCTCAAAAGCAGATAATTATGTGAGAAACTTGCCATTTATTTATTTATTTTTAGGGTAGAAACTTTCTACCCTTACAGATACAGAGAAATACTTAGGGGGGAAAAAAGAACATTCTGGGTTCCAAAAACGGACAAAAAAATATGTATGAAAACTCACTTATTTTTAAAAGCTTTTAAGTAAGCCTTGTGCTTCAAAGTCACAAGATTATGGTTTGTTCAGGTCTTAATCTTGAACATCTAGTATGGGCAAAACTGAGTGCACACGCTCAGCATACAGGACTGGAGAGGAAGATAAGCTCCTCAGTATTTTACATGTATATATATATATATGTGTGTGTGTATATATACGTGGGTATATATGTGTGTGTGTGTGTATATATATATGTGTGTATATATATATATATATACACACACACATATACATACACATATATATATATTTTATATGACTTTTATTCAATTACACGTGTGTAACCCCATTTACATTCCCCTAATTTTTAAAATGCATTACAAGGGCAGGTCTTGAGCATACAAACACTTAGGCATTGCAATGTTATTCAGTGCGTCTGCTCTTACTTTTGTTTGCAGTGTTGTGTCCTTAGGGTCTGTATTTATGACATTATAATCTTACTGATTCTATATACATATATTTATGTAATTTTTAATCTGCTTATGCCACTTCTTTTGTATTACCCTTTGCCGTACTTGGTTTAAACCTTTTTTCTCATTGTTTGCATGACCCAGTGTTCTATAATATTTGGCTTACTTAAAGGGAACAAGACAAATACAGCACAGGTGAAGGATAAACACAGCACAGGCAGGTAAAGGGGATGTCCTAAATTGACAATGCTGTCATGCTGTTTGGCATGTTGAGAATGATCTGGAAAAGCAAGTGAATGTGATGGGAAGAAGTTTTCTGGTGATATAAAATCATTTGAAGGTAATGGTGAAGTTCTGCAGAAATATCCCCTTTCATTTCTGGTACTGGGCAGTAAAATGGACGTTCAGTTTTAACGGATACATGCTGTGAAAATGGTTTGAAAGATACTGTAGATGTTTGCGGAAACATCTCACTAAGCATTACAGGGAAAGAAATAGAAAACAAAACAAAATATGATTATGCCACAGCACATTTGTGTCCATCTAGTTCCTGCTCTGTTACTGAAGCAGTGCTTGGCTTTTGGTGCTCGGCCTGGTTGTATCCTGGGTTTATCCCTGCTCCGTCAGCTCTAGCAGAGGGTGCTCTTGTTCTTTGAGGAATCTCTTGCCTTGCTTTGTAATGGCCTGCAGAGAGAGGAGCGCGGCCAGGCTCAAGCTACCCTCACCTCGCAGCACAGCTGGCTCTTTTGAGAGCGCTTGTCACCAGCAGTGCCTGAGACATTTTGATGTTCGGGGGCGCCACCTCCCTAAGAGCTCCTTCCCGGGAGCATCTCCTCTGCAGCCCCCTCCTGCAGCTCTCCTGACCTGCAGCAGCTCCTCCCGAGCCGCGGCGGCAGAGCGCAGGCACCGCCGCTCTCCGTCCCGTGCTGCTTTAGCCAAGCGTCCGGGTGAGTGTCTGCCCGGGCCCGGCACTGGCACGCAGGGCGGCAGCTGCAGCTCGGTGCTGAGTGCTCTACACCGTGGTGCTGCGTGCTGCAAGGTGCCAAGAGAGGGGAAGTACGAGCCTTAAAGCAGCTTTTCACACACGTAAAATGATTTGCACTGAATGCAGCTTGGCTGTAGCCAAGAAATACTTCCCCTCCTCCTGTTCTGAGAATCTAGGTTTCGGTGCTAGTGGAGCTGCACCCCGCTAGGGCGAGGGCGGCACACGTCCGCACGTGAAGGCCGCCCTGCGCCGCTTGCTTGGCGCTGGCTGCTGCGGCGCACGGCCCTTCCCTGCTGCAGCCATGGGAGCTGCCGTCCCGCCGGGGCCCTCTCTGTACACCGCAGGAGGCAAGAGTGGCGAGCACAGCTTTACCCCGCGCCTTCCCAGAGCCGCGTCCGCTCCTGCTGCTTAGGAGGAGGGAGGAGGTCTGGGGTTTGCATCATCCTGGAGCAGGCAGCAGTTTCCCAGTGAAACCCCCCGGGAGCAGGCAGCAGCATCGCTGCGGCGCCCAGCGCTCTGTGATCTCTGCGCTTGTCACCAAAGGGGGGGGGAGGACCTAAGCATCTGCGTTGGGCACCGGCCTCTCCCTTGGTTAGGCCACAATGAGATTATTTTCTGTGCTAGAATTTTAGTTTGGCTGCCAGGATGATTAATTCCTCTTTATTTTCTTCATCTCCCCCTGACTGAAGCAGCGTTCCTAGCTGAATTTGCTGATAGCAGTCAGCTGCCTCGCTCTTTCATTCTTTTTGTGATTTAGTCTTATCTTATAATGCTGTTGCCTGAATTGATTTAGACTAGGGAATTCTGTGTTTCTTATAAGCCTAGTAAATCTACTGTGGTTCATTTCTATTTTGATTTCCATTTTTTTCATCGATGTAAAATGTCAAACCTTACTCTCTTTGGTCTTATGGCAATCTTAAAACAATGCTTTAAAATTATTTAGATATAGCTTGTATGGCTTATACTCTGAGCTCATCACATCAAAACCAATTTTGTTATGTTTATGGCCTTTTTTTTTTTTGGAAAGTGTATGGAGGGCTTTATTGCAAAATGTGAAGTTAATGCTTTGTCTACTGGAGTTATTAAAAAGAGAAGGAGAGTGCACTAAAATAACAAATTGAAGTGATATCTTCTTATGCCAACATTTACATGTATTTTGAGGCATGACATTAAAGTTCTGTTAGGCAGGTTTTGGGGCTTTTTTTTTTTTTTTTTTTTCTTAGTATGGAAAGATCCCCATTTCTTTAGGAAAAGACATTTTGCAGTGAGACAGAGTCATTTTTTTCATGTCGCTCGGTGCATTCTTGCTCCGTCTTCCTACCTGCAGGATGGGAGCCATGACCGTGTGATCCCACCCACCTCCAGCTCTGCCAGTGCCACCTCTCGGCTCTGGCAATGCTGCGTCCAAGGGGCTGCTGCCCCCGAGGCCACCATGTCACTCACCGGCCATTAGAGCCGGTGCCCACTGCGCTCCAAATAGGCCAGGCTGGCCAAGACCTTCTCCTGAAGTGTTATTCTGGCTGGGGGAGCATTCTGGAGCATTCCTGGGAGCCGGGAAGAGGAGTGGGAACAAGCTCGTGTGTGTCAGCTGGGATGGAGGCAGCCTTTCCAGCTGGCGTGTGTGTGACTGCAGCAAGGAGCCTGGCACCATGCAAGGACAGGAAGGGTCCTCTCCTCTCTGCCTCGCGTGGTTTCCTTCCTTGCTTGAGTTTGAATAGCAAGGAAAATAAACATCAAAGCACTGGCATGGCAGCAGTTGCTCAGCCTCAGAGCAATGTGTGAACCTCTCCAAAGTTGCACAAAGATGCACAAAGTTGCCTTATGGTGGCATAGTCCGCTTGGATTGATTCGGAAGAGGAAGAGCTCTAAAGGTGCCATCCTCTACGGTGAGCCAGACCTAGCTTTGAAATGCTCCTAAACAGCATCAGCAGCCATTCACGTGCCAAACTTCTTGTTGCGTATCCAGTGGAAGAAATGCTGCTGGGGCTTTGCATTACTTGGGATGAGTGCCTATTATTTTTTTCCCATATTAAACAACCCTCTTCTGACTTAGAATTCCTTGGAGTCATGTTTCAGTGAAATATCTCCTAAGTGAAGGGAGGGAGAAGAGCATGTGTGGGACGGGCAGGGGGAGGAATTCCATACAGTGAAACAGGCTGAAGATTGATCTGTTAAATAAACTGTTAAATAAAATAAATTTGCTGTACAAAGCTGAGCAGCTTTTACTGTACCATTAAAGCCATAATTACTACATTACTGCTTTGTCATCTCTTGGAGCGTTAGATCAGGCATGTCTTAGAAAACACGTAGGAATTTTAAAAATGCATCAAGGAAGAGCACATTTGCATTTTCCAAGCGAGCCGTGGGAGGCGCGAGCGCTGAGCCCTGCAGGGCTCGTTTTGAAGTTCTTCTGCTTAAAATGAATGGCATTCGTTAGCAGTGAGATAATGGGACAGCTATTTCCCCCGGGCTGGGAGCTGCATGCGCGGCCTCTCCCTAGACATCCGTCTTTCTCACAGGCAGGCAGCAGTGCCTCGGGTTACATAAAAGCCGTGGGCTGCGTTCTGCCCCGTGCTGCACAGGTGTCTTGGCAAACACGTGTGCGCAGAAGCGGGGCTGCCCTTGTGCAGAAGGCTGCGTTCCCGCTGGGTGCTCGCACGAGCGCGGCCCGCGGGACCGAGCTGCTTCGCCTGCGGCACCCCGCTCCCCTGGGTGACGGTGCTGGCGGGGAGCTGAGGGCTGGCAACGTGTCCTCAGCGCTCTCCAGCTCGGAGAGCGCCTGGCTCCCTTCAAAAAGCCTGCTTAGTGTGTGTGGGGGCGACCGGCTTTTTACCCTTCTGACCTTTGCTTGCCCAGAACCGTCCCAGCTTCTCCAAATGTCCATTCTTAGGATCTGCTATTTCCTCAATGTCCATTCTGCAAGAAGAAATAGGATTTTAGCTGCAGGATCTTGTGGTCTACAAGGTCACCCTGTAGGGATAAATTGAAGAGTTGTACTAAGCAGGGCTAGTGCTTCAGTCAGGCTAGTGCTTCAATCACAGTAACTCTCAAGAGAGAGCACTCGTCAACCTTACTGTCATGTTAAATTATTAAATTATTTATTTTCCAAAGCTTTAGAAATCAAACTCTGATATCTCATTTTGTAGCTTCTTGCTTTGCTCTCTTGGTCTTTCTGTGAGAGGTTGGCTCACCGGCATAATCCTGCACACTGTGCTAGAGACTATGGTCTCTGTCCAGGCATTATTTCTGGCAGTAGATTTGATGTGGTGTTGTGTTCTCAGACATGTGGTTGCAAATTTTGTTTTTGTGTAGATGTTACAGCGCTTAGTAAAGGTTAATATAGTCAAAGCACTGAGCTGCTCTGCTCCCCAAAGTTATATGAAAAAAACCCAAGCTATAGAACTGTATTGCTGTCACTTAAATCTTTGCTCTGTATGAATGGTCCCTACCTACTTTGTGGTGTTTTACTAAGATTTTAGGTATTTTGTAATTATGTGGTAACAACATGCTTATAAAGCAGGTTATTAATAGGTATTCTGAGGATGTATCCAGTGATAGAATCCTACTGTCCAAACAAGAAAAATACAGTTGCTTCCCCAATGGATATTAAGCCGACCTTTATAAAATTGCTCTCTGTCTGTTAATTCACTTGTTTGAGCTGCAGCCTTTGAGTAATTTAGCAGTTTGGTGGGTTTTTTTGTTTGTTTGTTTGCTTGTTTTTCAATAAATTGACCTTTTATAAAGCCAAGTTCTGCCACTGGTTACACCCAGTATCCGTGGAGGTCTTATGACACAAAACTGATGTAGAGGAGAGGAGAGGAGAATCAGACCTGCTGTCTAATAAGCCAAAGAAATATTACGAAGTATAAAAATGTTCTGTTCTTTTGAATTTGCTTGGTCTGTAGGATCACAGCGAGCCTCTTCTGTTGCTGCATCAAGACTGGAACAGGCCATGTCTGAAATAACCATGCAGAGCACTGCACTGAAACAAGGACCTATGCAGCTGTGGACAGCTCTTGAACAAATTTGGCTACAAGCTGGTAAGCAGTCCTGGTGTTTGTGGACATTATTCCCTTCTCTCCATCATCCAGTGGCAGAAACCATGCAAAAATTGTTCTTATAACCAAATTGCATGACATCCTCATCAAAGGCTGAGGAAGCTCTAGTTCTGAAGAGGTTTTTCTGTTTTCTTCACACTTTAAAATACTGCTTTGCTGATGCTCTCCGTATGCCTCTTATTCATGAAATTCAAAGGTGGCAGTGTTTCCTGATGGGGTTTTTAGTGTCAGTTTGAATGACACAACATAAATATTAATGAAGTAGTTGAAATCAGGGCTGCTTCAGCATCTTACACCAGCATAAAATCTGCCCATCTACCCCAGCTGTTTTTTTACATAGCATTTATTTCATTCAATCTAACGAATATGTAGTTGGGGTACTGTGATTTTTCAGCTTATCTCTGTTTTTTCTTAATACATGGAAAACTCTAGTCCTCAGAAAAATATGTTTTTGAAAGAAGAGGCTTGGCAGAGCAAATGGTAGTTGATAGGGGTACTTATTTTCATTTTGTTCCTTATTTCCCCTTAATAGGACTGGGCAAGCCACATGTTAAACATTACTGGACTGGGTATGTTCCAATCTTAGCTGAGTGTTAAGTGAAAATCAGTAAGTAAGTGAAAGTCCTCCACTCATTTTTTCCATGGCTGTTTTTTCCCAGAGACTCGTAGGCTGCATGTCAGTTTGAGACAGTCTTGCAGGGATATCACAGCCGTGCTCGTGCGCTGAGAAAGAGCTTTCCCCAGGGGTGACCTCCAAACTTGTGAAAGAGTTTTATGTAGGGCACTCGGTGAGGAACTCAGCATATTCTGCCATTTACATTCCAGCATTTCAGGACGGATTAAATATTCCGACCCTGCAATTTTGCTCTTAGAGATGCAGCTTTTCTTCCGCAACTGGGCCCACAGTTGTGCCTGAAATTTCATTTGAGTACTCTGATTACTTCTTAGATCTCTGTGCTACCATTTGCAACAAGAAAAGAACAGAGCCTGCTAGAACCTAGCAGATAATTTGCTGTTCTGGTATGCAGGATAACCTTTCAAATTCTCATTTTGCTAATCTGTACAGTTGACAATTCTCATGTAAAACCTGGCAGTCTCACCCTACTTCTCGGGAAAGATTTTTATAGCTGGTTTTGTGGGCCATTTTCTACCAATTAGACTTCACTTTTTCTATAAAATACATTGCATTCCGTTTGTTAGAATATGGCTAACTTTTAAAGCCTATTTAAAGAACAAAAGAAATGACCTTATGGAATGAATCCTTTAAGTTAATCACACTTGCTCACCTATTTGCTTGTGAGCAGGCAAATTCCAGTGATGTGCTTGTGAGCTTCAAAATCACTAGTAAGGCTTTGATTTATTTGATTTATGCTCCTGATTCAAGACCAGAGAGGAAGCTAGTGGGAGAAATAAAGCGGAGCTTATGGTGCTGAGAAGTCAGGTGTCTGTTGTCCATCATGCTGCACATTGCTGTAGGCAGTTTACATTTTTGCTGCAGTGTGAACAGACAAAAGCAATAAAGACCTAGCGCTTGCTGCAACCCAGCTGTGAATGGTTGCAATTACTTTTCTCTGTGAATCACTGTGTACCTTTCTCCAAAGTGTTAATTAAATTCTTTTAACTAGGATTTCTTTTTCTCTACTGTAACTTTACTGTGTTAGTCCATCTTTTTCTTAATCTCTGCTTTGTTTCATGTTTACTCTTAACTGATCCCAAATCAGGATTGATATTTTGCACCTATGTACTGTAACTGCTGTGCAGTTTCATTACTGAAGTTGGTTGTTACGGGATGCAGTTCAATGAGCTCCTTTGAGGTCCTGCCCATTCTCTGCTAACAGTACCGTGGATCTTATACCAGATCAAGTGAGCAGAAGGGTCCAAAAGAGTATTACTGGCCCTGTCTACTGGAATCCTTCCCATGCGGAAGGAGGGGAAAGGAGGAACATATATATTCATAAGAAACTAATTCCAAAATAGAATATAACATTAAAAAAGTGAGTAAACAGCATTTGAGGTCACTAAATGCTTTTGCATTGCAGCTCTCCCGAAATGAAGAGCTATGTAAAGCAATAGGTGATCAGCACACGTGCATCCAGAGTCCTTTCATATTCGTGAAAGATCCACATCAGTGTGCTGAAAAATTCATATGGGTTTAGTTTGGGCTTGTCCTCCTTCCGTTGATGACTCATCCTTTGACTGTAGGCAAATTGCCTGATTTCGTACCTCAATTTCCAATCTCTAAGGAAGGACAGCGTTCATCTGCCTTTGGGAAATGACTTGTTTATTGTTTTTTGTTGTTGTTGTTGTTACTAACACTATAACCTTTTTAGGATGACTCAAACATGTTTAGATAAAATCATTACAATTTCCTAACTTCGTACAGTGAATTTATACAAAGCATCCATCTTCTGTAAGGATAGAAAAGACGATAACAGGATGCAACTGGCCATGCCTCTGTGTGTAGGTATGGCCTCTAATCCCCTCTGTGTTCCATTAAAGCCATTACGGCTCCTGTGCCTTTTCATATCCCAAGGCACGAAAACTAATGGTACAAACTGACTGATCCACTTAGAGCTCTCTGTACTTATGCCGGAAAAAAAGACATACCAAAGAAAAAAACTATCCCACGGCCATGTGGGGCTGCTCTTGCTGCCCTCCAGCAGTGAAACCCGGCCGCAGAGCCAGCGCAAGCGGTTGCACAGGGAGTGTTTGTGTGTGGTAGGGTTGTGAGGAGGAGCTGACCGCGAGGAGCGGGTACTGCGTCACCCTGAACCTGCTTCGGTGTCCTGGGCCAACCTGCCTTGTGCATAAGCAGTGCTCAGCACTTGGAGCTGGGAAGCCCTCCTTGTGCTCTCTGCATGTTTATCAATCAGTGCCTGAGAGCTTGTGCTTTCCCTGAACAGCGGCCAAAGGCTGGGCCTGTGAACTCTGTGCAAATCGTTATTCCCTTCCACGCTGTAATAAGGATGCTTATCTTGCACATGAGCAGTAACATAGACTACATGTTGTAATCTGTAACTTTTCTGTGTTTACACCCAGCACAGTTATGTAGGAAAGATAAAGGATCATAAAGGAGAAGCTTTGGAAGTGTAACTGTCATTCCAAAAGTGCTGTGCCATAATGTATGTTGCCTCTTGGTTTTCACTACAGCAGTGCCTAGTGGATTTTTTCTTGCCTGTCTGCAAGCTAATCATAGGATCAGAGAATCATTAAGGCTGGAAGGGACCTTTAGAGATCATCTAGTCCAGACCATATTTTTGTAGCCTCTAATAAGCAACCAAGGAGCTGCTTGATGTTTCTTTGGTCTCTAGAAAGACGCCTCTTCTCTTGCACACATCCCAATTAAGCCGATTTCTCACTATTAATCTTATGTCCACCCACCTCTTGTAAGACAAGCTTGGAGATCAGTGGCCCAGTTCTGTTCAATTTATTCATTAACGACCTGGACGAAGGGATGGAGTGCTCCCTCAGCAAGTTTGCTGATGATACGAAACTGGGAGGAGTAGCTGACAGCCCAGAGGGCTGTGCTGCC